>LUCH01003974.1:0-17446 GCA_013368495.1 Paragonimus heterotremus
TCTAATTTGATTGGCGTACGACAAATTCGGTTGAAAATTACTTAAAAGTTATTTGACGCCGGTATCAAGTGGAGTTTACAACGATCGGATTTCATCCTTTAGGCTTAAACATCACACCATTTTATCTGAAGTTGATCTTACAGGCTAGAAGTTATTTCTACCTGTAAAAAACGAAGGAAGTTTTTTAAAACATTGAGTTCCCTTGATCCAGTTCACCAGTAACGATAGAAACCATACCTCACGAGCTGCTAATATCTGGTTTACTTTCTTCAGTCAAGAACTTAAAATATTAGAATATACAGGACATGGGGGAAGCAACAACAATAGAAACAATCAACGATTGAGTTTACATGAAACAAAAACTGTCATTACCTCCAGACCAGACAAAGTGTGTGAATCAACAGTTTATTACTGTTGCTATACCCATGTTCAATATATTCCAGTACTTTACGTTCGTGACTGAAAAGAGTAAACGAAATGTTAACATCTCGCGATGTATGTCTTCTATCGTTATTGGGGAGAAGGAAATTATGCTTAATTTTACCCCGGAAAATAGTTTACAACAAGGTGCAGGTTAAGAACTTTCACCAAGCTTTCATGGAGTATCCCTTTCGCACAGATTGTATTAATAAGTACGTGCAGGACATGAATAAAACTGTTCTAGCCTTAAAGCATCACATCCGGTTGATCTGTACTCTTAATCAATGCTATCTGGCCTGAGGGAAATGAAGAGACAAACTAGTTTCCCTTTTATCCGTTGTCAAGGCAGATTTGTTAAACAGAGAATTTAAAATACAAAAAATGAGTACTTTTGTGGCTATCTTCTTGTTTACCTCCTCGAGTAGTTTTGCCCACATTTTCTTGTGTAATACAACTGACAACTACTTCCTGCTGTGTCAAGCAGGACGGATTCTTGTGGCAGACCGGAAATGGCCTATAGGACTAAGTTTAGTGTCTATCCGTAATGATCTACCCGTCCTGTGTTTAAATTTCGGTGAGACCAAGCACGACACAGGTGATAAGCATGTTTATACAGAGCATCAAGAACAACTATGTCAATTCACTAATTTGGGTGTAGACTAAATCCCATCAAAAATCATGACCGATAAGGCTGTGTAAGCTCGTCTGATCTAACGTGAGGTAGACCGCCTATTTGATTGGATTAAACATCTTTAAATAGAACATAGAGTGTCCAGTATCAGCAGTTGGTACTTAGTTGTTGAATACAGTCTAGGTTCGACTGTTCCAATCGAAAGAGATGGTGACGTGTTAACTCAGTTGAATCAATGAAGGTCATGCATAGGTTCACGTGAAGAACGGTGAATGCACGAATGATCGGTCCGACGCTACTGATGAGCCGACACCAACAATGATTTCGTGACAGCGATTCCCTGCTCGTGCACGACAATCAGACTTAGCAAGTATGAGCGACAGTAATGTACCTCATACTGCAATGTGCACATCTACCCCTCATTGACGGACCACCATAAATCAGTGCGAACATTTTTCTTTAGGAGAGTACATAAGGTCATTAGGCAGTAGCACACTATGTCGCACGGTTATTCGGCAGCTTTTCCTTTATAAATTTATATTCTTTTCTCAAAGGCTGAAAACTGTTAGCTATTTCTGATTGATCTATGGCCTACTATTTATCCCCTACAAACTCAGCAAAGATTGTAAGAGGCGTCTGTAGACAGTTATATTGAATTCCTACTGTACCCCCTTGACCATAACTGATGGCAACTCAGCTGATATGTCTGGAGTACCACTACGACATCCGCTCACGATTTATGAGTTTCATTCTGAAGTATTCGTTACGCTTACGGCACACAACGAGCTAGAAACAGTTATCCACTGCCTCATTGGTGATAACTGGGATCATCCACCTTCAAAGACTGTTATATCCTTTAATAATCCTTCTTTATATTGTATTCAACTTTGGGTTGATTGCACAGTTTATGTTTTTTTTTGCGGTACAATACGAACGAGGCCAGCTGATATGATAACAGATCAGTTGCAGAATGAATCCTTCAAAATAATCGTACACATATAGCATGCATGCGATAAGACTACAGATCTTTTCTACAGGTGACATACTTCTGGTACTATTCTGTTTGCATGACTGATTAGTTTCATTAAGCGTCAGAATGCTCGACAATTTTCCAATTACGAACTTGATGGTCAAAGAAACAGAGGCGCTGCAACTTAGCAAAATGCAAAAATGGCGCACACACACAAATATATGGGTAGTCGGAATCGCTCAAATCAGTGTGCACCTGTTTCTTATCGCACCTGTGTTGGGGAAAGGCGATTTATATGTTCCAGAATTCGGGAATTATCTCATGCATCCCCGAAAAAAGATGCATCTAAGCAAGAAGAAATTTTCTGCAGGACTGTTGTATCAATTTTATGTTCATTTTAGGAATGTTGCCCTCATTTGATTTGAATTCTCAGTAACGCCGGATGAGACGTATCTCTGATTGATAATATTTCGTTCGCTGTCTTGCTTAACAGTAGAAAAATACATATAATCTCAGGATAGTGACAACAGTAGAAATGGTCACCATTTGACTTCAGCCTAGAACATCAAGTGTTATCCGCTTGAAGATAGAAAAACAGTCTGAATCATAAACCCATAGAGTTAGACTCTGTTGATAAATAACGGTTGCCCCCGGAAACATGTAATCAATGGTTTTGATATCTTAGTAGTGAACTAGGTCAACATTAACTCATTTCTGTAGTTTCGTGTAATAGATTAGATTGTGCGCGCGTTCTGATGCCAATGTCTGTTAAGTTATTACGAGTAACAAAATCAGCACAGTTACATGCATTTTTTATCGAGGCCATATATCTCCGGTGCTATTGTAATTATCACCTTGACTACAAGTGAATGACAAATTACTGGATGAACGAAATCTCGGTAGTATACTTTAACTAATAATCGGGGAAATACCACGAGGTGAAACTAGCAAAAACAATTCAGCTGTGGAGTTTGAGCGGACCAAAGTCGACCGCAAATTGAATTCCCGTCGGATGTGCTGTGGTCACCTTTGAAAAAATAGGTTCAAAAACGTTTAAGCTCTTAAGGTCTTGAGTAGATCTGTCTTGTTCGGCCTTCTATTGTTAGTGCTAACGATAAACTTCTCGAGATATGCGGCTGTGAATTAAACTGGCGTTGACATCTCTTTCCTTTCAAATACGTAGTAAACTAAATGTTATCGTTTCGTGAAGCAGGTTTACATAATTACTGAATACATGTGCGCCTCGGATAAGCAAGGAAACTAGCATTATTTTCCTCCCTCGTGAATACTATCCGCTCACTCGGGCTGCTGAACCTTGTTTTTGTTTGAGCCATTTTTTTTTCAGAACGGTAAACCAGTAAGCGAAAAATACACCTTTCTCAGCAAGAGGCGCGAGTTTGTTGTCTCATAGTGCATGAAAATAAAATTAGTATGCACAGTACGATTGACTTCCCACAGTTCTGCAGAGTGTATAATATACTCACCTAACCCACAGCTGGGAATTTCTTTAGTAATTACAAGCTTGAGACAGCAATAATCTCAAGTTTTTCTTGCAGATAATTCTTCTCTTTCATCTCGGTGAACTGGTGATCTTGTGGTTAAGACATTGACTGTGAAACGGAGGGATGTGTGCTGAAATTGCAGACTACTTCTTATGATTGACAAATGCCAATAAGTTAGGAAACCTGTCAAAATATACTTAATATTTCATGCTATATTGTCTTTAGTAATCTTTGGTTAACACTTTAAGATGGACAGCTTTCATCCACAGCGACATGTGTGAGTACACTATCAGCCTGGTTCCAGAATAATATATGTGGAGGCATTGGAAGAAACGACTGGTATCATCAATGTATGTATGCATGTGGACCGAGTAGAGAATCAAGTGACATCAGCGACATTGTGGCCAACTTTGATTAGATCTGCCTTGCTGAGAAATGCTGGTAGGTGGACGAAATAAAATCACCTATTTTTGTTAACATTGACGCTCGGTCAACAATGATCACAGTTGTTTCCTCCGAAACTCCAAACAACGTAATTCACCCAGCTGGTAAGAGAATTAGATCGAAGTTATATTTCGGCAGCCACATTTCGTAAGCTCGAACGTCTGACGTTAACATTTTTTTCAAGCACGTGGGTTCTTCAGGGCCGAACAGATGATACTGAACTAATGCCTGTGACAAAAACTTGAAGAAACTCAAGAAAAAAACATTTCCCGTGTATGGATAACTATTCTTCTAGATATGTAGTCCATGAACTGTTTGAAAAATATTTTCGTAATGGATATGCTATTCGGCTCACCTTCCAACCGAGAGGCTTCAGAGTTACCGGATGAGTTCTTAGCCTCGACAACATCAAGCCAATCTGATAAATGTGGACGACCGACATGAATGCACTACTTTCGTTCCAGCTATATTAGCACCTTGACCAACTGAAAGTCTGCTCGAGGATTACTATTGAATTAGGTTGTTGAAGAATTATTTGTCTCATAAGGTAGTTTGTGTATAGGATCTCCTCAAACAAACACCACCGTTTTTTCTTAAATTTCTACTAGTGAAGCAGACAGCAGTGTCCTTCTTTAAAGTCACTTCTGTACAAAATCCGTTGGGTTTATCGAAGTTGAATATAGTAATTTTGGTATTCTATCTCATTGACGGTGGTTGTAAAACAGTTCATTCTCAGTTACCGATAAGCCGGACTGCTGCAGCGCTGCAGACAAGCAACACCAACAGGCCTAGGGAAGCGCTGATCAATGCTAGCTAGGGAAGGGAATACAATGATATTTGTCGTGAACTGACATGTTTGCAAAAGACTTGACACACCTGAGAACGAGCTTCAGCTTGTAATGTCAAAACACCTGAGAACTGGTGGTACTTGTAGTACTCCAGTTGTTGGTACGCTCTCGATCAGTCCACCTGTGATAATACCCAGAAAGAACCGATGTTTTGTTGCTAACGCTTTACCAGTGAAGACGGGACTAACACTGGTGTTTCGCTTCGAGTCATTTGTAATTGGTCGGTGACGATGATTAGATTGGTAAATCCAGGTTCTTTCAGACTGAGCTGTACATATTTGACCACAACGTCATCAGGCGCATCGATGAACAACATACCTTTGTTAAGCAATTACTTTCGTTTAAATACCGTTGGGTAAGTTCACTGGACCAGGAAAAGTTGCAGGATGCTTCGACATATTACTCCTACTTTCAACAATGTTACAGTAAGAGAAAAATCACAGTTTTAAGGATTATTTTTATTAGTAGCTCTCTCATTATACGACAGGTGACTTTAGAAATACGCGCCGTGTAAGTTGCTACTTAGTTTGCTAACCAACATGAAAAGGAGTTTTGGTTCTTCGGACAGGGAAATAAAATTAGTTGCGTTCATGTTGAAGGGTAAGTCAATGGGGTCCACATCAGAAAGAATAAACACTGGCAGTAGACAATTATTTATTTCTGGAAATTAGTCAGGGTACTCAGTTTATATTAATAACGAACGTAAGAGAGTATGCAACTACCAACACCAGTATAATGCATAGAATGAAGGCAGATGTAGACATTTAGTAAAACCCAATTGAATACTCTAATTTTGGCAGTAGAACTCTTTTGTAATTCCTCACGAACACTAGATTAGAACGATGTTGTACGTAACACTTGACTAGTAAAATTCCGAAAACGACGAGGTATACGTTTGGTTTTGCTTTCCGGTTAGCCGACCATTTTTTTGTATGCTGTTCTTGATTAATGAACGCACTGGTTACATGATGCAACAATACGATACCTAGTCACAAATATTTTCAAGTCTGAAGGAACTGCCTCGTTCTGTCGAGCATAAATCGTTTCAACAACTTCTGAGTAAGTACGTGAATTCATTTACGATGCCTGACCCGTCTATGAGAGTTTCAGATAGTATAACCTGAAATGTATTCCGTTTCATTTCAAGCTATATGGTTTATTGCCTCGCAACCTGATGAAGACAGTTTGATTGATGATAGCCAATGTCTAGAGAAGTTCTGAAAAGAACCTGACGTTTACTATTTAATTCTATATGAACTCATTCTGAGTACCAGAGATACACTGAGAATTATTTATTCGGTTGACATCCTTCTTGTGCAATAAATGGATGGGGAACGGTAAGGTGTAGGAAATAACATGATTATGAGTATTGTTTCCACATTTTGTCCTGAAAATTATATCACGCCCCAATCAAGTTCTGTCAGTGCGAGTACTGAGATAACCTTCAACTTCTAACAGAAGCCAGATAGAATATGACGTAACACCTTTTGTGGTGGATTATCAGACCGGAGGTACAAGTATCCCAATACTCGGTGGAGTACTTCAACGTGGTGGGAGGCGCCCACATTGAGCGGATCAAGGACAGCATGGGCGACCGGATGAACCATCGCCTGACTGGATCGGACCAACGGACGAGATATGACAGGCAAAGTGGGATGGACGACCAGATCGGAGGCACCGCTATTCCAACACTCGGGGGAATATCTCGACACGATCGTGGAATACGGTCAAAGCCCACAGTGGATAGATGGCGGACAACACAAGCGACCGGACGAGCCCTCGTTCAACAAGATCGGACCAATGGGCGAGGAATGACAGGCGGGAAACCCTCCGATAGAAGGCGTTGGTCACCAACAAACCAGACAGATGTACACACGACGTGTGAGCGAAAGTCGGGGGGTGTTGTGGACTGGAATTCTGATTCATAAACTCGAGCGCGTGCGTAATATGGAATTTAGCGAGTTGGACAATAAAGATTGTTTTCTATTGGACGCCTTTTCGCTACACTGGTGCCGTTCCCTTAACACAACGCAATGAATTTGCCATGATTAAACCAATTTGGAGATGGAGACGTGGACGAGTGGCTGTCGGAATTTGAGGCGATTGCGGCGTGCAACGGATTGAAAAGCAAACAACTTTTGACAGCATTAAGAACACTGATCACCCGACGGGCAAAAGCTGTCTATGCCTTGAGCAAACAAACAAAGACTGCAACATCATATCAAGAAACGCAGGCAACACTGATTCAGGACTTTGCAATGGAACAAGACCAACAGCGGACAATGGATCGTTTTAATGATGCCGGATTGTGAGATACTCAAGACCTGGCAAAAATTTGTGCACCTTATCCTGAGTAATTATTTGGGGGATAAAATTCCAACAGAATATAGATAGGAATGCAGCCCATCCAAGTAACTTTCTTTGCCGATTTTGCACACACCTGCCCCTCGAAATTCACAGTAGTTTGTTTCAACGAACCACACAGTAAATCAACCCTGGCATCCCATGTTCACTGTTGCTCAAATGGTGCGCACCAAATGAGTACGTTCTGAAGAACGTTAATTCCCATTTAAGTCTAACCGGTTAGAACCTCAGTCGCTGATAAAAATTTCTCTGCTGATACACTCGGTGTCTATAAATCAGGCCTCGTCAATAGTGGCTAAGAGTGTATGGATGAGTCATCACTGTAAAGGTAGATTCCAGGCTTGCATCATGTCGAGTGGAATACACGTGTGTCATGACAACCGTCTGTTATCGCCAGATCACTCACACAAGCCGACTGAGTAGAGTAAGAAATGGAGATAACAGGTTATCAGCACGCTGCGACTAAGTACTTGAAGATTTGAGACCTCTTCAAATTACAGTTAAATAATATATGTCATTCTGAAGATGTTGGTGCAAAGAAGAATAAAAACTTGCAACCTCTAACTTCCCAATGATGATTACATAGCTGGGGTAGTTTTATTACATCAGAACAATATTCGAAAATACGTCCGGGAAAGAAACAGTCCACCTGGTCACAATCATAATATGTTATCCTCAGTTGTACAGCTTATAAGATACCATTTAACATTCCTTGTAACCGCTTCCGCTAATGACCGTTAATTTAAAGGTCTTTTGTTTGGTTCGCAGTAAGGTCCCAAACGCTCCTGGGCTGTTGGGTTAATTCTCCACTCGATCAGCCCTTCTAATGCTATGGTGAATGTATGCTGGTTTTCAGAAAAAAAACCAAAGACAGCTGGTCGATTTTAGCCTATGAAGAAAGGAAAGGTGAGAGCTAAAGAAAGTGAATCATATATCTTTCGGCAACTCTGTCGGCCGCGATCCTGTGGTCTAGTGCACAAGCCTCTGGATTACAACCTGGATCTGTGTTTGTAAATGCCTCTCTCAACTCTCTCTTGGGCTGTGGTGGGTGCCTTCTCGTTTATGTGTTCAATGCCAACTCGTCAGCCATCTGGCGACATACAGATTTGTCCAATCCTGCTGGAGCATGACAGCAGGTTGTTATTTCAGCCATGCTCCAGGCGTGAAGTGTGCACATCAGAAGTAATCGAAATGTTGGCCGTTACTGTTCAGGGTGAAAACTGTACTCTAAACACTGTGGGACTAAGCGCACCATCCAGCACTAATGAGGACAGGGACTTCAAAACATCTCTACAGGACCGGTTCAGGAAATCATGACTGCACCTGATGTAATTAGTTAGAAGACAACACACAGCTTCTGCCTCATAATATTCTACATATCTGAAAGAACGCGATATTCAAAATCCATTAATTTGATTGAATCGGTAGACGCTATTGATGTGTGTGATTTCATTGAACATCCAGGATGAGCGCAGAAGTTGTCGTTTATATCCAAATTTGCATCACGTGCGTTGTGCAGAGTACATGCCTGTTTCTTTCAATGGGTTTCGAGACATTTTACTTAGATGACGCTTATGTTTCAACCACTAAATGGCCAATTAGATTGGCTCAAATTGCTAAGGCAGTCCAGTGCAACCTCCATAGAGTGTTCATTAGTAGTGTAGTATTGGGAAACATCAGGGGATAACAAACTCCGAAGAAGGAAGCTTTGCAACCATCTTGTGTTGGAGGAAATTGAATAAAACCTGACCCCGACTATTTTAAGTATATAACACTGGCAGGTGTTTTCTTTAACAGTGCTTCTCGACTACACGATGAACTGTTATGTAGAGAGACAGATGCGTAAAACAACACAGCAGATACACGAGTGATGTTAGAATGGCTGACTACAGGTGAAAAGTAGACATAGCCCGTAGCAGCTTCCTACCAGGTTTCGACGGAAAGGGTGTACTAATGTGTGCTTTGTGTGTATAGTTTTCATACCGGTAACTGCCGTTAGGATCATCCCTCCTTACAATTAAGTCAATTTTATCATTATACAACAACTACGCCATTACTGAGCATAATTTTCTTTCATTCCACACTACAGACATATAGTTACCCTGTTTGTGTTACTGAAAATTAAATTAAGGATTACTTCGGAATGGGAACAAGTAGGTTGTAAAATGTAGCTGTACAACTTTCCTATGAAAGTCGTTTCCAAACTCAGACATTATGCGAACGCTTTTACATGGTAGTACTGTACGGTACGGTTCTCCTACTTTTGTGTCTCTCTTAAGCACTGCCAACACAAATTGAGACTTAAGTGTGAAAGTTGATCTGGCCCATCAATTATTGAGTGATGGAAACTGGTAATTTAGACAGTTGGGTAGAAGTTCAAAACATTGAAACGGATGACTTATAAGTGTGCTGTACGTCATGGTAACTATTGTAATAGGTCTGAGGGGGGTTTGTTAACACGACTTCCTAGATCATGTATCAAACTGGGTCCGTAGATTCCTGGGTATTGAAATGCAGAAAGAGTATTTTTTCTATAGGACTTGAAGAAGCTTTTGTAACGTTTCAGTATGAATAACGAGTGCTCTGAATAGCGATGTCTGCCAGATGGCGCTAATAATTTGTCTGTTATCCGGACATGCATACAACAGTACACTGCATGTATAGTTATAAACATGCACTGGCGTGACTGCTAAAGTTAGCTGATGTGCTTAATGCATACTTCTGTTTGGCATAGTGTGTAAACTGGCGTGTATGAATGTCTTTCGTTCAATCATTTTTAATATGTTCACACCAATAAAGACATTATTTTCTGCATAGAAAGTGACAATAGTGAGTAGGTTTTTTGAAATATTTTGTATTTCGAGCTTGTACATACTAACGTACTGCTAGAACACGATAACCGGTAGACGTAAGCATTTCATATCGACTTATCAGTATCAAATTTATAATACGACGAAACTATTTTTATATCGAACAGTTAGAGGTGAGTGAGATGGATAGCCAGCTGATGGGTTAGGAAAGGTCAATAAGTCCCACCTGATTGATATAAAATAAATTTGAACAACGTAGTAAGAAGACGGACGAAGGTAGATGATAGCATTTCGTGTTGCCTTTTTCAGTAACAAACAACAATACCAGGAACATATATATAACACCATTAGGGTGGAGGGCTAAGAAAATAAAATAACAAATTGGGTGGAGAACAACAACAACAAAAAACCATAACTATAAGGATTTCAGTTCGGTCACTGGGATAGGAAACGGAGCACTGCTGCTTACAATAAATTCGCAAGTGCTATCAACTGTTTCATAAAATCATTATTACTTTTATGCACACATAATGTACGGTTCAATTTTCTAACGTATGATTTCCGACAAAAGGACGGGGTTGTAATGGGCAGTCCGTTAGGTTCACTTCTAGCGGATTTTTTCATGGCCAAAGTAGAATCCACACTAGGCGAAAGCTTGTCAAAACCAGTGTTGTACAGACGCTACGTAGATGACATTGTTGCCATCTTTGAGTGCTCCAGTGAATCAAATATGTTATTCTGGAAGTTGAACTAGGTTCATCCGAACTTAAAACTGACAAGAAAGAACGAATCGAATGGTTGTCTTCCGTACCTGGACATTCTAGTCACTCAAAGACCAGATGGCACGGTAGGGAGATCCATCTACAGGAAACCTACCTGGACTGGACAGTACATGCATTTTGGAATCTTCTGTCCGGTGCAGCATAAGAGAAGTCTAGTCAGGACGCTTTCCCATAGAGCACGGTGGAATTACACTGAAGACAACCTACAGCTAGAGTTAGGCTTACTGACAGACACTCTGCAGGTCAACGGGTAACCCCTGCGATTTGTTGAAAAGTACAGCAAAGCCGTCATTCCAACTGTAGAAATGACGGCGTTACCGAAGAGGATGGTGTATTTGGAGCTTCCGTTTTTAGGGGACAGCTGGTCAACAATGACGAGGAAACGTCTAACAGCGGCTGTATCCAGGACTTATAACGCTGAAAGTTGTGTGTAATGCAACGAACGAGAAATCTACCAGTTGCCCCCGTTACGAACAAACAGTGTACGGCTGTCATATCTCACTGTTTATACAAATACTCATGTAGCTGCAGTATGAGCTACATAGGGAGGACAAACCGACAACTGGCTGTTCGTATCAAGGAGCATGTACCCAAATGGCTGGATACGTAATTAGAAACACTAGGAACCTGTATAGATGCCGATGGAAGGCACCCCGCACCTTCCGTTGCAAGGCACATAATACAAGCAGGACACATAGTCAAAGTTTCTGACGCGTTCTCGGTGATCTTTCAGAGCAACTGGAAGCGCATACTCCAGTTTGCTGAGGCTTTGGCCATTAAACGCCACAGTCCCCCTGTGTGTTCAAAAACAATTTGTGTTGACACTGCAGCTACCCTGGTAGTCAGCATTCCCACAATTTTGATTTTTTAATTTTCGGTGTCTGTCTGTTTATTCTCTAAGGCCATGACTTCCGCCCTCTGGAATCTTTACTGGTTTAAAATTAGTTACATATCCATGTGTGATCAGAATGTACGAAATGTTACTCCGGAGAACATCACATGAATTTCGTCTTCTCACTGTTTTATTCAAGTTACATATGATTGTTTTTGTACACACAATGTTGGCTTGAGACGACTAATCGCGACCGTCTTAGCGGAACGTAGGAAACGCGAATTGGCGTGACGCATTATAATCCTGAATGTTGATTCAGGATTAATCCGGTGACTGGTGGCCAACATGTGTCTGGCGATAGACGAGACCGGGAGGAAGGAATTAAACTGCTCAGTCACATCCTGAACCCATTTCGGCATATGTTCCTTCATCCTAGCGTTCAAGCACCTGTCGGTTTTGCTCATGTAACTTTCACTGCAGTTAGACACAGATTGATAAATACAGTGTGAGTTGGCGCCAATAAGTTGCTCTCCCTTTATTGAAGGTAGCAGTAGCTTACGAGTTCGTTCAACGACTATGATTTTAGCCGCATTGTATGCTCGCTTAATGAGGGCGACGATGCGTTTTGTTGTTCGAAATGAAGAAGTGTCACCTTTGAATGGTAGTTCAATGTAGACTTTCTTCTTCCTAACCGTGGGAACCTCGTCTACTGCTACACGTTGCTGGTTGTGTTTAGTTACAAATCTCAGCGGATATCCATTATCCTGCAACGTCGTTGTGAGTACTCGGAGTTCATCAGCTAAACATTCCGATGAACAGATGAGCCTGGCATGCGTAAACAATGTTCTGACTAATGCTCGCTTGTTCTTCATTGATTTAAAGCTTGTGAAGTTGGTCTATTGACCAGTCCAGGTGGGCTTTCGATACACATTTCTGTTCACTGTTCCATCATCCTTGCTACCGATGAGGATGTCTTAAAACGTTAGGCATACGTTCTTTTTTACATCACAAGTGACTGCCAGATTAGCATGACATATGTTGAACCGGTTCACTACCTCACCGATCCTTTGCGAAGATTGCGCAAACATGAGAATGTCATCCACTTAGCGTTTGTACAACGGCAGCGACGAAATGTCTTGAGCCATTCGCCTTCCTATCATTAGCGTGAAAAACCCCGCTACCAACAGTCATAATGGACTCCCCATAGCGGCCCCGTCTATTTGTCGATAAGGCTTATTCTGAAAACTAAAACTGATATTCTCCGTGCACAGTAGTAGAGGCAGTTTAAGCATATCCGTGAGGATTTTTATATCGAAACTTCCGGTCTCGATCGGATTGCATACAAATTCAATCGTCTCGTGCAATGGGCCATTCGTAACCATTGATTGAACGTCTATTGAACACATGACTTAGTCTACTGGGCTGATTTTGTTGAGATCTTCAATTAAATCAGATGAGTTTTTAAAAGTATGTTTGTCAAATGTCCATTTTAATGGCGTCAGAGTCTGTACCAACCATCTAGCCAGTTTGTGCTGTGGGGCATTGCTCGAAGACAAAATCGGTTTGAGTGGCTCACTCGGTTTCTGTGTTTTAGGTAGGCTACACAGTTCCGATGTTGATGAACCACTGGGTTTTATAGATCTGAAAGTACCTTCACCAATTATTCGATGTAGTAGCAACAAATCAAGGTGTCGAATTATTCAGTCTTCCATATCAGACACCTTTTCCACTTTGTCGATACGTTGGAATTTGCTTTCGTCATTCAGTATAGACATCATTTTTATGAGTATACTCGTCTTTATCTACAATTACGGCACCCGAAGATTTATCTGGTTTCAGTATGACAACGTTCCTAGTTCTCAGGTTTTTCAGAGATTCAAGGTGATGAGTTGTGAGAGCACATTTATCTCTTGATGATGTCATAATGAACTCATAGGCAATGTCGGTCAGCTTTGTTTTAAACCAGACATGATTGTCCAATCTAGTAGTATGCAAATCTACTAACTGGTCAAAAAGATTCTCGAATTGGACCTCTACTGATACGAGGTCCAACTTCTTTGAAGGTAAGCCTTAGACTCCCATGGACCTAGTAGTTTTGCGTTGTTGTTCTCCATCTAATTCGCTATTTTATTTTCTTCAACCCCTCCCTAATATATGTTCCTGGTATTGTTGTTCGGTAATCAATAGGCAATACGAAACGCTAGCATCTACCTCCTTCCGTCTTCTTACTGTTTTGTTCAAATTTCTGAAAGTAACCAACTGTTTCAAATTTATAAAATGAACTGTTGTGTGTTACTATAAAGTTGGTACTGATTGTTCAATAAGAAATTCCTGCATCTATCAGTTTTTGTGTTCTAACAGTTTTCTCCCGACTTCTGAGTGGAACGAACGATATTAAACACTTATAATTATCTGTAGTCTGCTATGAGTGAACGGAGTTCGAAAATTTGGCCTTGACTGGTGGACCGAATAAAGTTGACATCAAAATCACGTAAGTATTGGTGGGCGACCTGATTTTTGCGACACTGTCTGGGCCGTTAATTTTCAGACAGACGAACATAAAACATATTCCGTTGCATTTTAACCATAGACAGTTAACAGATTGTTTAACGTTATCCAGAATAAAAGACCAACAGCATCACCAGCGAAGTTTGGGTTATGGATTTAGCCTGAAATTTTGTCAACAAATAACTGTAACGGGTAGACTGCTGAACAAGAAACGAAAATTTAGACGCAGTCAAATATTGCGAAACAGTGTCGTGTAGGCGTCACCATTAGAAAGTATTAATGTCAAAGAATGCGACACACTTTTGTTCATGCAACTGGTTCAAATTGGTCCAAAAAGTACTGCTGTCGAATTATCCAAAAACGTTTCTCGCTTTTTTCACCGCCGACATCGATCTGGAACAGCGTTAAAATGAGTATTGAAGACAGCTGTCAATCGGTTAGCCGATGACTGGTTTTTTCAAGCAGTTGAATGGAACGACGTTTGTGACTGTTCACCTAAGCTGTCTGTGAGTTAATTGCAGTCAGTAAAATAGGAGAACGACAGGTGTAAAGCTGGTTTTAAATTGTTTCTCGCGATTGAGCTTTATACAGACAGAATGGTGATGTGTTTATGTACCAGCCTGATTAACCAAACCTCGTGTTTCTCTTTTGGTTTTGCCAACCAGTAGTCGCTACCGCGACTCCTAGAGGAATAGAGAGTCCCGCCTATGTCCACCTGTGACACGACACACGGGATATCAATGAGTGAGAAATCGTTAATAACTTTCGCATATTCGCGAATAACTTAACAACCACGTGTAAAATATATGACAGTGTTTTACTAATCGAAATATTCCGTAATTACTAAACATGGGTCGAGGTTTTTAGAAGTTATCAGCTCTCATTTATTGAAAATTTCTTTTCTCGTAAGAAATCTTCATATAATCATATTCATGTTGCTAGTTGTGACGGGGTGCTTTCAAAAGTGGTTCCACCATTAACATTCATAAGGCTGGTATGTGTTTTCAATGTTTCCACTTCCAAGACCTGTACCGTATGCTTGCAACAATTTTAGGGTCCCTTTGGATGCTATCAGTTATGATTTGGCATTCACAAAACCCTGAGAAAGTAAAGCAAATTACATTGGAGACTTCCGTCATCTTAAGGTTAACGGTGAAAATAAACCGCTACTATTTTCAGTTCCTAGGAATGAATTTAGTCCTAGTCTGTTAAATTTAGTGCCTTTTTGTACAGACCTGTAAGACATTACTAGATTCGCGCTCTGGTTTTATATGTGGAATCATTAGAAATATATAAGTGTTGAAAACCTCTGAATCGTAGGAACTGAAGTCAACTGAACATTGTAGTAGTTTACTGACCAAAACTCTGAGAACAAATGTCTTTCATCAAGTTGAAGCACTTGTGTAGTATGTCTACCTAGACAGTTCATACGTCACACGTAAACCCTAACATTATAAAAAGAAGACGGAATACTCAATAACAAATGAACGATTCACAGGAAAAACCCAACCTCTCCTCATTTTCGATGCAATGAGTATGTGGATAAGATGGCGACAGATAATCACCCAGAGGTACGAGTTCCTAAGAATTACATCAAGCAGCTTGGAGGTAATTTTCACGACTAGTGATTTCTAATTCTGTTAGCAGAACGTCCACTATCAGCAGGAAATACTCACATCTAGTAATGAAATTTGTTATCTACGTGAATCGTAAAATCAGTGTTCAGACCTGTATGACGTTTTGAAGCACATACGAAGATACACACTGGGGATTTTTGCGAAAACCTGGTTGACTTCAAATTTTCACGAATTCTATTTAAATGAATCAAAAGGTCAATAACATAGTGATACCGGGAAAATTGATATTTTTATTTGCGATCTTTAGGTTACCACGGCTAACCTTTTACAAAGCAACTTTTCAATCAAATAATTACATGAGCAAGACATGTTTGTCAATTTATTAGTTAATCGTGGAGTCCTTTGTGTATGCATGTGTGTGTATGATTATGAGATCACCGTGGCATTGACAAGAATAGTTTGCTTGATATGACCCATACAGACTCCACCGGGTTTATTTCGCATTACGCTGTGATGTTTAGTCAGGTGTCGTTAAACCTATCCAGAGTGACCACAGGTTGGCATCATCACTGCGTTGACACAGGCGTGGTGTGTGTTTATCGTCAGGGCTTCGAAGTGCATCCGTTCGGTATATGACTGGAAACCTTGTTGTGGAATCCGGACGTTGTTGTAATGGATATTATGATCTTCGGCTAATGCACGCAGTGCTATGGCTCAGTCAGGTCCTAATGTTTTCATGAATTGTATTTACAAACTGCTTACAAATCAATGGCGAATGATTTTGTGTGCAAGAATGGGGAAGGACTGACGACTACGCACCGACCTCATATGTTCTCACGAAAGGTTTCTGTCACTTATTGCACTCACCCTCCACTTTGTGACTGAGAACAATGTGGATTGTGTAAAATACTAACCTTGTCAGCACACAGAAGGAAATTCTAGAAGGCAACATTAGTGAATAAACAGTTACCAAAATGTGCTTTCTCGCACAATAAGCCAGAATACTGCTGTGTTTCCCACAAGAACGGTGCAGTTGAACATTAGTATTATTCAGTCGCTTTTTATCGCTAGGATACCGAAGGACTAGAAGGAAAGGCTAAATTGTTTCCACCTCTTGACTATGGTTAGCATGGCATCTTGCCCAACAACTCATCTCCTTTGGTGTAAACCTGGATGCTTGGTGACTTAGAAAACTGTCCTGACCAAAGAACTTCATCAAAAACTGTAGGAAGACCACCGGAATCGGTAATCAGTACTCCATGTTGAGCATCCATTTAATGCACTCATGGTTTAAAACATTAGCCTAGAGTGAGAAATCCCTCAAGTGAATCCAGATTTACTCACGTGCAGAATTATACAAGTCTACTCCTTATGGCTTTGTGTGAACAAATATCCAACAAAATGTCCGCATTAAGCTTTTTAGAATGGTGACCGATTTTGTGCAAACCGAACGATAGGAGCTGAAAATGTCCCGTATTTAATGGTTGATCATTCCGCAGGGATTGGTAGTTTGTTACCTGCTGTTTATACGTGGTTTACTCGAAAATGGTAGAGTATTTTAGTGGAAGGGTGATTTCTTTAAAAAGATAGGTTACAAAAAAGAAGACATATTGTAGCGAAAAGGCGTTCAATAAAGCACAATCTTTATTATCCAACTCACTAGTTCTCACGCCACACGTGCGCTCGCGATTTTGAATCGCAATTCCAGTCCACAACACCCCCAGGTTTCCGCTCACACGTCGTGTGCACTTCTACCCG
>LUCH01003974.1:17736-34481 GCA_013368495.1 Paragonimus heterotremus
TGTGTTGAGGTATTCCACCGAGAGTTGGAATGCTCGTACCACCTGCCTGACAGTCCACCACAATATGTATCGGCATCCCATTTTGCTACAGCCTTCGGGATGAACCAGAAATGCTTCAGCATGTCCTAAATAATGTTTGGTGCAAATTGCATACGCACATTTATTTCATCTGTGAGCAACATTCTGAGAAACACGGTGCCATACAGATCAATAAAGATGGCAGAACCATGTTTTCTCAGTTAATGAGAATTGCTCACATATAAAATGCATGTAATTCTTCGAAATAATTTCCCTAATATGCAATAGACCTGACTAAAACAGCCACCTGTTAAAGATTTCACATGATACTCGCATCATCTTACATTAATTATTGGTATCATTTTGTTTTAATACAAAATAAAGGGTATTTTCTTTAGGTCTTTGGGCTAAAGTAATGTTGGCGTTGCCGATGTTGAGGAAGTCACTTGGAAAAGTTATAACTGATTCACTCATTTATTGCCCGTACAGAGAAAAATTTACACAAGATAGCAGACCAGTTAGTTTGAACACAGAATTAATGATTTCCAAACACAGTTTGAATTCTAGTCGGAGAAGTATATGCATTGCTGACAAACTTTGAGGAGTGCAATACTTTTGCCTACTGTGCCTCTTTGAATGAATTCTATTGAAAGTCTGCTTCAGTAAAAACAGTTTCGATTTGTGTTCAACTCAGGTTAACCAGATCTTTAATTAACCATTTAATTATTTCTGTTGCGCCCTCCGTAGGTGTTTAGCCCTAGGGAAACACTTTTTTCTACCACTCAGGGAAAATGTGTCTGAACCCCCTCTGGTTCATCTATGTTTGCTTGTTGAAGCGGTCTATGAGAATTTGTCTTACGTGTCTCATGGGGATGATTGCAGAAGATTTTTACAAACGTCAGTTTGTATTAAAGAAAGGCACTAAGAGATTTTTTACCGGAAGATAAAAGTCGACTTGATTTAATTACCAACAGACGAAAACTGAGCTTGATATAGACATTCAAAAAATGTCACCCATTTCTAGCTAAAGAAGTTTGAGCTTCTAATTTCAGAAGACCTCACGTTCAGCTGTGTAGTTTACAATTGCAACTGAAGGTTCTCCTGCAGTACAGTATTATTTTCCATGCGTTTTTGTTCCTTGAGTCGATTTCCTTAGTCCTTAGTCTCCGATCACTGTTAGCCTTCTGTCATTAATTCTAGCCAACAACAACTATCCAGCGGATTGATATGGAACAAGGACATATACTCACCGCGGGTGTCTTTGTAATGAACTTACTGAGTGGAAGAGCTATAAAATTCTCATAGCGTATACCGGTGGATCAGCTTCTTGATGAAATGCGAACCACTTGTAATGATACCGTTTCAGCAACGGTTGACATAAAGTCCAGTGGTGACTGATGTGCATTCACCCGTGAGGTTGTGCACCTAGTGAATTTGGTTACTTGATAAAATTACACTGCTGAGGCTGTAACTTCGCCAGACTGGATGAATCAGAACGAATTGATGACCGAAGTGAACACCACTTCTAGTTGGTCCTGCTGATTTCAGCAGCAGATTACTTATGGCGACCACTCACAGGTTACTGTGACGAAACGTTTGGATTTGAAGGTGTGGTTACCACTGTTGTGAAGTCCTTGGCATAGTGTTCAACAAGTTTCCTTACAAGCACGTGAAGTGTATGAGCTAGTGAATGTCTTTAGCCAATATGAAGTTAGTATCTAATGAAGTGGCGGTCATAATATGTTTCTTTATGAACGATTTAACATGCGTTAGTCCACGGAAATTATTTAATCAGTCCGCGATACTCGTGTGTGTTCTTGCTTCGCTGATGCACTTCAGCAGTTATCGATCATGATAATCATGCAGTAAGGGAGCACACACGCACTTTGGTCACTTCTCTTGAAGCGCATTAACGCGGCATGCAGTCTGAACACAATAGCATTGACGTATCCGTGTAGGGTGTGGACACACTTGTTTTCAATAAGTTTAGCCAACCGTGTAGTGTGACGACAAGAGCTGACTACGTTGCGGCAGCTTAAGTGACCAGGCTGTGAACAGTAAAAAGGAACCACCCTCGAGGACAGTGATGGAGTCTTCGTGCATTAGAGTCCCGCCTACTGAAATGATGGGAAATAATCAATTAACAATGGTCGCCAGTTAGAATGCTATGATGGGCAGGCTTAAGCACTTATGAAAGTCTACGTTTCTCTAGGACAATCTCATGTACGCTAAACTGTATATATGGACTGCACCAACAGTAGGCACCACTAAACCAGACGGTAAGCAGGATTTTACCAACCTGACGCTCTAACTGTGAAAACTGGAGCGACCTGCTCTTTTAAAGTTAAACAGTGTTCCAATCAGTATCTGACCAGGTAGCTTTTGATGGACAATATACAGCACAATCAATGAACCGACATGCCTGACATCCTATCCTCATGAACATCGCCCTGCTTGTGGTTTTGCCTTGCTGTCAGCTATTGGTTATCCGTGCAAAACACAGAATGCTCACATTTTTAGAAAACCCAAAACTTTTCTGTACGTTATTGGTCTATGGAATTTAGTCAGGTATTCATTCTTTCGACGCACTGGTGAAGGGTGAACTAGTGTCAGAACATGTTAGTAAATGGGTTGACAGGTGTATCAGAGATTAACCTCAGTTTAACTGTATTTGCTCGAATAGATCGCACTTAGCAGACCGACGACTGATACAGACGTGGACGATGTGTGCCTCTGGTGTGATATTAAAATCAGGTTACCATTTCCGTCATCGTAACACACTGGTTCATGAGAATGAAGACTTGATCCTCAATATCACGTCAGAAGCATACGGCGTCCACAACAGATTAGTAACTGTAGTTCGTCTTTCGGACCTTTAGCCTGCTTATGTTATGTAACGTATGTTAACATCAAATTAGGGGAAGCATACAGTAGTACGTAATATGCATGACTAGAACGTAGAAGGCGATCGGGAAGAAGGTTTTCCTTCTTTCTGAAGTGATTAATAACCAAAACTTAGAAATGGGATTAGTGGTTGTTGATGTCTATCACCGAAAGTGTGGTAATGAAACTAGCTTATGACAGAGCCTCTGAACTCGTAATCCTTTAAGTTAACTACGTAACCTTTCCGATTTGTTTGACTGGCGTTTTAAGAGTAGCCGCTTCCAACATCAGGTGTACCCATAGCAGCTCACACAGTGGAAAAGTAAGCCGCATAAGTAGCAACATGATATAACAGCGCGTTTGTTCCTAACAGACAGATTAAACGATTGTTATATGGAGCGACAAGAGAGAAATTCGACAACCAGTTATTTACACATTAAGTAGACCACTTTAAATCACTCATAGGAAGAGATTAGGGATCATATCTGATGATTCACGAGCATCTAAATTAACCAGACGAGTTTTCAGCCAAAGACCCAAGTATATTGTGAGGAAGGTGGAAATCTGTCACAAACCGGCAAAATTGGAAAGAGCTGTTCAAATGAAAACATTCTTGCACCGTAGGCTGGGATTCCACCGTAAAGTTTCAAGTTTATTTAATATTAAAAATCATGCATTAGGGAGTGAGTTTCCGTCGCAATAGGTTCCGTTGTCTACTATCGAACTATACCTTGTTGAAATGTTCGTATCTCGCAATAACTCGATTAGGGTGGAAGTGACACAAATTTACATCGTGGATTCTTGTAATGAAAACTTTGACATCAGTATGTGATTTGCCAGGCAGTCCCTTTGATGAGTTAGTTTGAAAGACAAATCCTGGCTGTTTAATGAATGTGTTTATAGCTCTGGCAGTAAGTTCTGGTCAATCAAGCTTTTGTTCTGCAGTCTTCTTTCACCTTAGCCACAACTTAGTTTCGCTATACCACTTTCCACTGCTGTGGAGTATGTACAACACATTTTTGTTGGTTAGCACGTGTTCGAGTTTTGTTCAGTTGTTAGAAAGTTACCTAAACTTCGTTGACCTTCACAGCGAACGAGTCTATGAAACGAACTGGTAAGACAGATTAAAAATAAAGTTGTCTTGGAAAGGGGGATCATGACGATGTTTTATGGAAGTATTTGTGACGACCAGATCGTGTGGAACAAAAAGAAAAACACCGTAATCCTTGAAAACGTCCATCTCACAGAGTCCACCTTCAGCTGCAGTACAGACTGAAGGACTTGTGAATACTGACTCAAATGGTATACCGTTTTTACACAACGAAGTAAGTAGGCTGGGTTACCAACAGCGAAGACTCATACGATAGCTTACATTAGAATTTGGGTGAAACTGCTTTGAAAGTGTAGGCGTTGCCAATATCTCAGTTAGTAATCATCATAATCGTCACAGTCCTCATCGCCAACATCACTAACATTATCTTTTCGGAAATCCACTATTAGTTAACATTAATACTTAATCGTTGTAGCAAAGTCCATAACTCAACGGACTAGCAACAAACCGACTTGGAATTCACTTGTACATTAGGAATAATCTCTGCGACCCAACTTGCATGTAGGACATATCATAAATCACGTGTATCTTCATTAAGGCAATCAACTCTCCTATATAAAGAAGCCACAGCTGACGGTTTATTTTGCACTTGTGAACCGAAGGGCTACCGTCAGTGATCAAATTGCATAAAACTAAGCGTATTATTCCCTCCAGCGTTGGGCACACTGTAATAAGCAGTTTGATGGTCTCCGGCAAAAAGCCATTTGATTCGCTGCCTATCCAAACCCGGACACAAAAGACCAGTCTAACAATGAACCAATCCGAAGTTGTTTTCAGGTAGATCATCATGAGTGAGCAAACAGTCGTACTGTCACATTCCCCGCTATCCGTCCAGTTCTTTGTTCAGTATTGGATTGATCAGATTACACCTTTTAAAATTACATGTGCTGTTGCTGACGACCAACGATAAACTCTCATCTGTATAGGACCAGTATGACTACAAATCCACGTGCCTTGAGTGTTAAATGCAAGGGTCTTCTCCAAATTATTTACGTGAGCGGGTCAAATTCAAGAACACTTTCCAGGTCTGTTCGAATTCTTCAATCGCGAATATTACATGGTCACTAATAGTTATGCACGTGGGTTTACCTGACACAAGCGCGAGCCCAATTCACAGGTTTTTATAATTAATGAATTAGTTAGAACCATTTTATCAGTCATTGTAAATGAAACCCTTTTGGGTCTTTTCATGTCAGTTCGATGTGAAGTGGAATTTTGATCTATTAGGTGCGAGACAAACCGCTCGCCTTAAGTCAACCACCTATTGCAGCTACCATCAGTCACTGTATTTAAGGTGGATTACAGATAAGTCCATTCAGGAGAAGAAGCTAGACGAGATATCAGTGATGCTTGGCTTTTTTCTTGATTGCGAAAACACAGAAAACCCACAATTCATGTGGTAGCATTTGGGAGCATTAAAGTCACTACTTTTACTCCCCAGCAACCATAAAAGAACGGTGTCCAAGACCTTCATGTGACGAACATTGTACGTTTTGTCTCGTTGGTGATAGTCCTCTACAATACATTCCGTGTTCTCTCTAGCACGGTCGGTTATCGACTATCGAGATTCAGCCACAGTCTCATCAATGTTAAGTTCACTTTGGTGGTTTGGCTGTCCCAACAACTTGTACCCATCACGTCCACATACCTTGGGTTACTTTATTTCCGTTATGAGACTGAGATTATTGGAAGATTAAACAGAAAACCATGAACATTGATTCGTCTTTGACTTGATCACTCTAGAAGGGGTTAATGCAATCAGCTTTGGTTGATCTTTATAATAAAACACAGATGATGAGTTGGTGATTTAAACGGCCCCACAAAGTCGTGAACAATTAAATATATTTTGGCGGACGGTTTATTTTCGTTTATTTATTATCAGACCAGTTACTTTCTGGCTTACATTGAAAGAGTTGACGAGATAGACATACAAGGCTCAGGTTACTGATACCTAATGTTATGGAAAGGAAAATAATATATTCATAAAAATTGAGACTGCTTTGAATGATTTGCTACACTTTAGATCAAATGATTTGATTGAAACGTTTACAATGCGGCTCAATTACTCATTTTGTTTGGACCAATGCACCTGTAAATGCACAGTTCACGTGCAATATAGGAAGTATACAAATTCCTCTTGTGTAATCCGTTTTACGTGTTCCTGAGGAGCAGATTAACCAGTTTGGATAACTAGCTGTCCTGCTTAGGGGATACATAAACATCATTTTGAATGATTCGATAAGAGAGTGCTTTAAACTTCATGCATCTCACCGATTATGTGCGCTAACTCCTACCGGAATTGACATTCAAAACCATCTGTCGTCCGCTTTGGCAACCATCCAAAGGGGTTGGAAGAAGTAGGCGATTGTATTTACACTAGGCAATTCAAACGGTTCGTCCAACATCTACGAGTGCCTTGACCAGCAGTTAACATTTCACAGCTTATCAGATCAATCAGAATAACTACTTATGCTCCTGACTGAAACTTGCTAATCAAACTTGCCAGACAAGTTGATCCTCATTTTGCTGACTTAACGAACGTAACGATTTGAATGGTCGTACGTTTGACCCGTTGACGTAAGGTCTATAACAGACGATTCATCAAACTACTTTTAAATGAAATCACCAACAGTCGAATAACAGAAGAATGGAAAGCTTACATGTTAACTACTATCCGTAATCGATCATATCTTTTATCGTTAGATAAACTGTAGTTATTTTATTCCTTTCTGACAGGATTTGGTAAGATGGTCATCAGCAGGTTGCCAAAGTGTGATGATTAAGTCATGTCTGTTGTGTAATGAATCCCCTTACAAATATGAGGGCGCAGGTTTAACATCGATTCCGACCAATTTCAGCATTGCACACGAGTTCTAGCGTGATAAATCTTTAAGTTTAGCGAATCCTCGGAAAAATTTGTCCGAACTGAGATAGGTAGGAGTAGATGTGAAATGTACACTATTTGCGTTGACCAACATTCCAAACATTTGTGGGGAGGGCAACTTATGATGGTCGTGCGTTTCTCCAATTCAGTTGCATTTATCAGTCGAGTCAGATAAATCGTGGTCAACTTAACAGAGAAAAACCGAAACCATTATCTGATTATCCGTATTGTTCAATCATTCGACTGTTAACGCGAGCTATTCTGTCAGACCTCATATGACGTCACAGGAATAGTGATCCACACGGTTGATTCAAAAGTGCGGAAATCTGAGTTTAACTAGTGATTTGGAAGAAATTGTACATCGACGACTAGTCCTAACAAAGACCAGAAAACAAGTTTTTGCGTCGCTTGCACAATCAGATATGTCAAAATATTTATTTTTGTGCAAAATCATCATCAGTTTTAAATTTCGTTTAAAGTACAAAACGTGATTACTCAAAAATATGAAAATCTGTTGGCAAAAGGCAACCGTGTAGTTATACAAGGACGCCATCTTGTGAGAAAGCTTCCAGCCAACAGGGTGGTCACGCAGCACCCAGCATAATCTCTTGTACTATTCAGCTTAACATAACGGTACTGACGATTACTGATAAACCTGGACACCTTTGTTACACCCAACATATTAGTGAAGGAGCACAATCAACACAGACTGTGCGGTCTGTTACCAAGACTGAGGATTACTCACTTGAAACCGATCTAGTTCCAGCTTATCTTACTGGGGCGAAGTCTATCTATTCAGCTAATTTGATGCAGTGCAGTCAGTTCCATGACAAATTGATAGATTGCAACAGCCTGTTCTGTGCACACAAAACCGGCCGATGTTTTCTGTTCAGGATTGGTTCACTAATAGCTAACAGCTATGCGCTGTGATTTGGTGGCAATATCTTGAACGACATGACTGGGGCAACTAAGTGACCTGTTGCTAAGATTGTTGGCGATCGGAAGAGACGGATTCGTGGGGCGACCGTGTTGACCACTGCGCCATTGACCTCACATTGTTCACAATCGAATTACCATATACGAACTTTCAACCACATTTACTTGTGAATAACGATCTGGTTGCCCAATCGCCGCGAGAAGAGACACAATAACTGTCCTGTTAACTCCAATCGATGACCTCTCGACTAGGACTTCACTCCAAGCTGAAATCACTGAAATCCGTAACTTGTTGAGCGGTATTTTGCCTGCTGATGAGTAGCGGCAGTGGCACGGATATATACTACTGACGAGCTCCAATGGAAAGAAAACTCGAGTCTAGCGCTTCTTTTCGAAAGGAACTGACTGGAAAGTCTATGGGACTGTGACAGCTGCGATCAATTGCACGTGATATTCAACCTATATAAAAATTAACAAAATCCCCTACTATTCATCAATAAAACGAATTCGTTGAGGTTGTAATCCTCAATAGGTCTTCTTGATAGTGCATCTGGTAATCACCTAAGCCTGTGCTACGCCATATGCTGATGCAAGCGCCAATCTGTCCTACCTATGTAGACTTCATTGCAACCATTACTGAACTGGTGTAGTACATGAGAGACAAACTGATCGGTTGGGTGTATGCGCTGCTGGTAGCTAAAATCAAAGATGTTAACATAGAGAATGAAAAGTAGGAAGAACAAGTGTTGAAAAAAACGGCAGCAAATCATCGGGATTTATAAAGTGAGAAGTCCAGATTGATCGGCTCACCTCTAACAAAATTTGACCGGTAAATACTGTAATCTCCCATTATTACAAGCTACCAAATGTACATAAAAATAGAACACTACTACAGCAAATGTTTAGGTATTCGTAATTCTGCGTACCATGGAGTAGCAAAATGACTAGCCAAACTGTTGGAACCAGTTAGAGAAAAACAGCGATTCATTGACTGAGAGATTTGGTTAAATTAGATGAAAAGTTGTAGCAAATTAATGGGACCGGAGGTCACATCTCCTCACAGTTATCCCTCCAATTAAGACGAGTGTTTTTGCTAGCACACTGGAGGCAATAACATCAATATTAGGATACCAGCAGATGAGCTAAAACATATTTCATATTGTTGTACGTAGATCTACCGGCAAGTTATACTGGCGAATGGATGGCTTAGCAGTGGGTTCACCATGATGCTTGAAGTTGTTTGATGCTTGCAGGGCAGAGTTGAAGAGTACTTCATAAACCTAACCGAAAATCGTTGGTTTTTCACAAACTTCATACAATATTATTGGTGTGATGGATGAATCGAAAATCCTTAGCGAAGTACTAATATACTTCAACAATGTCCACAATTATGATGAGTATTTAATAAAATGTGTCAGTTTACTGCATTGGACGGTTGCTTACTGTGACTGAGCAGTACAGTTTAAATCGAATTGACCGTGAATGCCGAATTATTAGTGTGTGCTTGATTCGATCCACAATTCCACCAGCATGGCAGAGTGATTTGTAGGTGTTTACAGTGACACTGTTATTAATCGAACATCCAAGGAATAAATGTACTTAACCCAAAAATATAGGCAGTTATAGTTACTTCTCTCTTAAGCTAGTTATTAACTGTAGATTGGAGGCTTAGCCGGTAGATAATGTTGCACAACCAAGTATTCAGCCACTGTGAGTTACAAAGGCCCTCAAGATAGTCTCATTAAGGTGAATAACAATTGCCGAAGTGTTTGTTTTTGTCAACTCAAATTCTGGGGCATGATCGACCTCTTTGTTTTTATACAATGTTGCTTAACATTTGCACGCTCGTTTGGGTTATACACAGATTGGTTTAGATTACACGTTCATCTTTGGAGGTAGAAGAATCCATAGAGATAGTCATCATAATTGCAGGTGTTTTCGAATCGTGCACTTTACGAAAATGAAACCGGTAGGCAAGGTTTACTTGATAAACAAGATAAGGAACAAGAAAAACCTCAACTTTCCTCGAATCGATTTTCTTTTGTATAGTATGAAAAAACAGATGTTTGAACATACTCAAAGCCACTTTTATCAAAAGCCCGTTTTTTTTTGTTCACGTGACTCCGACAGAGAGGCGGCAATTCTAACACGCAAACAGCTCGTTTTTCATGAAATTCGATCACACTTCATCGGCAACTGTTAAGCACCAGGACTGACAAGTTTCGGCTGATTTATAACTCAGTGGGAAAAACCAGTTGGCTTAATATTGTTCAACTTATATGTGGGTGATTTCAACTTAAATGTAGCTTCTTGTGTGAATTTTGCTAAACTGAACCTACCCACTATTTCACTAACCATGTGATAATAACTTTCAATATAATGTTATACACCAATATCGTATTGTAATACAACTAATGTTATTAATACTGTTTGGTAAAAAACGAAATAAAATTCTAATGGGACATCCGCATTCCAGTGAACTGATCACCACCTTTGCCGATAGGCGTACATGATTTTTTTCAAACAAAGTGCGCTATGAATTTTCACTCTCAATAAGCCATCTTTGGGTTTGTAGCTGAAATTGGATTCTGCGAAATGTCTAATCAAACAGCACCGTGTCAACTTCACAAAGCTGACTAATACGTTCTTAAATTTCTCATTATTTTGGACCTGGATTTTCACGTGACCCCGTCAGTGACTCAGGTGTAATCTTTTAACGGTTTTGAAGAATGTACTTAAGAGTTAATGTGCGATCGACTTTTTGACAGCAAGAGCATGGTCAAATTTGAAGATCTAGGTATAGTTGATGGCTGGCATATCGTTTATTTTGCATTTCTAGATTTGAACTGTTAACGTTTGAACTGCCAACAATTTCATCAAAGATTTGTACAACTTGCCTATTAACACACACTTCAGGAGATGTATCACTTTATGGGAGTTTTCATATTCGCATAGATTGTGATGGAACATTACAAAGCTAGCACAAAATTACCCATCTCATGGATAAAGCAAAAAATTTAATCGTTTTTAAGCTTTTGTTGAAACCAAAGTAATTTCATTGTCGCGCTTAACAGCTTTCTAGAATAAGTGTGTGGTTGATGAACAGAAGTCAACAGGATTCCCGAAAAGTTGAGTAACTGATAATATTTTCTAGCTGATTACCGCAGACGGCGTCTTTAAGTCCACATGATGACTGATGTGTAACATATATTTGGTATAATACATCGTTCCCCAGTTACGCATTTGAATAACGAAATCAGAAGGCCGGTTTTGCAGGATGGTAGTACCATTTCGTATGTTCTCGTCAGTTGCTACACATAACGGCGGTGAACATAAAAAAAAAACAATAAAACGAATTAAGATCATATATCTAGTCAGTGTATACACTCATCTGTCATTGGTCAAGACCATGGCAGACGGAGGTTCAAGGCTAACAGCTTTTGCACACAGAGGGCTGGCTTGCTACGCAGGTGTTATGTGTAGCATCTGACGAAAACATACGAAATGGTACTACCATCTTGCAAAACCGGCCTTCTGATTTCACTATTCAAATATTTGGCAATTACTGAGGAACCTTTGGGAAGGTGCTCATCTTTTCTTATGACAGAGTGGGTTATATTGATCGCTCAGTCTTACTGATGTGAATTCTGTAGGTTGTGTAATTAAGCAGTGTCAATTAGTTAAGTCGTCAATAACTATATCACACGGTTAGGTGATTTTCTTGAGGTAACTAGGTCAGCACGTAGTCAAACTCATAAATCCACGGCTAATATATGCTTCGGGTAGGCAGACTGCGACAGAGTACCTCATAACATGTTCTAACGTATTGTTGCATATCTTAGTATGAAATCGTGTCACCTCACATAGGATCATCAAAACAAGGAATACCCTCTTCCAGGCAACCCTTCTAAGAGACACAAACGTTTTGCACTGGATTTTTTCTTAATAGAAGCAAAATTCAAGGAAACAGCGTACAACGCCTCGCTCCATCTCTCCCAGAAAAAGGAATTCATATCGGACTAAAATCAGTTTGTTAATGCAATGGTAGCAGGACAGATAAGACTAAGTTGGCATACAGTGCACATTTTTCACTCGCTACCAAAAATCTAAAATGTCCTCTACTTCATGGTAAACATGTTAGCCAAAATTGTTTGGCGCCTCCGGGATGGCTATTCCTGTTAATGAGAGCGACGTATGGAAAACATAACTGCTGTTCAATCTTTTATTGCACAGATGGTCGTTCTTCTGTAAAGCCACATTTTTTTTCTGTAAAGAAGACATTTACTGACCAATCCCAGTAATTCTGAGGAAAACGACGTTCAACGATGAATCTGAGAATTTATTCAAATTAATCCCCAACTGCATGCTTTTAAGTTTTATCCAAATATTTTTTATCATTCAAAATAGGTTTTTAGAGGCTAGCTTGCCAATTACAATACGTTGTCAATAGTATGGGTAAAACTAAACATCTAAATAATATCAGAATGATGTGTAACCAAAGTGTAATGCAAATAACAGGCAAATATAGCAGGGCAGCAAGGGTTCGGACAAAATACAGTGTACGTTCTTCTGACAAACGTTGAATGACGCACGTATAACCAACGACGCCAAATACCAGAATCAAGTCAAGCCGCTGGAAACCGTGGTACTATTAGCATAAACAATACAATCAATTACAAGGAACAAACCTCACTTCGTTTGCGTTCGTGGGATAAGATACAATGGTTGGCCTCAATAGGCCGCCAAGGGTCCAAAAGCCACGACAAGTACAAGCACAGGTGACCGACAGGCAATGACGAACCGACGATATGTGATTGGATCGGTCAAATGTGTGTCTAAATACCCGTCCTTCGGGCAGACCGATTTGTCAGCGACAGTTTCACGGCGGCCCATAGGAAGGCCGGTGGGGAGGGTGAGACGGGCAGACAACAATGGGTGTGTGGGCAGGTGAGTGAGGTTCAATAATTACGAGAGGCAGGATACAGCAATTAGTAAAATTAGACGTGGGTTGTGGGAATAACAAGAACAGGCTTCTCGTTATGCGGGGTCAAAGGGCAGAGTTCAACAGGATCAATCGAAGGGAATTTTGACTTTCAATAAACGTCCCACATACAGTGATGTAATCCGTGGATGTGTTATTGGAGTGTTGGGTGGAATCCTATAGATGTCAACGTAAGGATCTACAGGATGGAAATACTGTGTAGTCCACGGAGCACTGTAGCTGTGGTTTGGTTACCGGCGCACGCGAGAGACTCAGACGAGTTGTGTTCACAAGTGGGTACGGTCTCGTTGTCTTGTCAGCTCCGGTGAGGACACTGGGTTGTATCACATGTCATAGGCTAATGTTCGAGATGCGGTTTTTGTGTGTTCTGCTGTGTGTGTGCATATGCGTATGCCAGATGTAACTCGATTAACTTGAGAATCTAATACGATTTGCCACCCTTCATACAGTTTTGAATGGACGCCTTTTATTAATGATGTTTAATAAGATTCATAACTGCATTGTTGGATACACTGAGTAAATAGAACACTAGTAATGACAGCATAGATAAGAAGTGTCTTGTAGTTAAAACTCGCTGGATGCATATTCTGGATCTTTGGTTGTTGCTATTCGCGAGACTTGCGTAAACAGCTAACATTAGCCGTAGTACTCACTGTATGAGCCACAAAATTTTATATCATTTTCTGACTTAAACATGTGCCGTTTAACTTGCACAATGTGTGGTTGACCTTAACCGGATGTAGTCGGACGGTTAGCGACAACAAAACCCACAATACCATTAGTATGATTTTGGTCAATTTCAGTCAGTACACACCACTTGCGCTATTTACACTATTAAACCACCGAAGACGCTGAGACAGACTGAATTTTTCGACAAGTTTCGAAAGCACTGTTAATATCTATAATGCTCTACGAATGCTGCAAAACCTGAGAAACCGAACGATATTATCTGAAAATTCAGTTATTATCTTCTCATTTTATCATCGATGAATGTTTTGTAAATCTAACCTGAAAATGAGTACAAATACAATCAGTTGGGTAAGGGATCTATTGTCACCACGATGGACAATAATGCAAAAGTAAACGATCATATATGAATTATTGCGTGTACAGTCCATCAAACCCTAACAGTCTCCGTTTTTGATGTTCGAATTCTTGGACTTGACAGTTTTATTGATTTGATGATGATTGCAAACATATGAATGAGGAAGTTATGGCCCCAGTGGGACTGAAAAACTAATTCTACTTTCTAAGTCGCAGCAACCGAACAGTAGCGATACTACAAACAATACCAGGACAAGTAACGCAAAACATCGTACACATTGTTGAAGATTTATAACCTTCTCGTGTTGGATGATTAGCTTCAGGATATCCAGGTCGCATTGTCGCACGTACACAATTTGTACTTGGAATCCACTCAACTACGCGCTGTTTAGGATCCGCCAAATCTGAATGTAACAACGTATGCGACTGTTAAGAAAGCAACTACTTGTTTCATGAAAGCTCTATCCAGTTAAAAAATCCAGAGTGTAACAAGAGTACGTTTGAGATAATTCTTCAGCGGTCAAAATGGTTGCAAAGGATGTTAAAATAAAGAACTGAGTTCTACGTTTGGTTAAAATCAAATTCACAACAATTACACACGTACCAATACATATAATGATGTAATTACTCAGTGATCTTGATAACGCATGTGTTTACATCCTGCGACCGAGGTCGGTCGTCTATGCGTATATAGGTGTTCGAGACGTACCAGGTACTCAAGACCATGCGAGCTGCAGTTTCCAAACAAGTTGATTTTGTGAACAATGCAGAAGGTTAAGTAAACTGATATCGACCAATTCAGCCTTTTCTAAAATCCGCTATTTGAGTACATGGGATTTACTAAACGAAACTTTATATACGACCCAAAATGTTTCTGACAGATTTTTTAACCTCATTTATGAACGAAATTGGCTGGCGAGCATTATTCCGTTTGTACAATCGTCTACTCGTTCGACAGATACATTCTGCTGTAAAATGACAGCAACTATGAGAATACACACGCTTTGACTGATGGTAGACTGTTTGCCTATCCTTAAGACTATTTTCAATTTTAGACCTGGAAGTGAATCAGCTCCCCAATGAAGCGGCAAGGACAGATTTAGTGGTTGTTGTAAACGTCGGTTAACTTCTTCGGTGGTCATGTTTCCTCTGAACGAAAATTAGTCGAACGCAGATTTTTTCCAACTCCATAATTGGCGTCCATACAAGGTATGGCAGTCTTGTTTCTCGCAGTGATTCTATCCAGATAGCAATTTCCCTGTAACATATCAATGAGAAAATAGCGTTCGACATTCACAATATCCGCCAAGCACAACGTTTGCATTACCTTTTCATTTGGCCGTAACAAGTCAAGTCATCGTATTCTCAAACAGTGTACAGTGCTGAAAATCTCACCTTAGCCAACCACTCCAGTGGATTTGAAACCGTCAATTACAATTGCTTGCAGAAAAAACACTCGAAGCACCACCAGATTGATGCCAATTATTACACCGAAGCGTAAATGTACACAGAGTGGCAAGCCTGATCCAGGTCTGTTGTCTGCTGACTGTAGGCACAAATAATATTATGATATAGAAAGTGACGGCCGTTAATAAATCTAAATGTTTAATTACAGCAGTTGCGAAAGAAGTTCATGAGAAGAACTGGCCTTAATGAACGCAAAAGAAGTGTTCATGTTTTCCAGCGTCAGTGTGACAAACTCAGTTTCGGAAAACCTAAAATCTGCATGAACTGACGGCTGCATAAACAGGAGCTGGCAGCCTTATTCCATTTGATGTCAACTCATTCACCCGTTCCAGTCTCATATTCCAAGTCTCCTCAGGACGAATGTTTACAGAAGTCGTTTTTATGCGGATAGTTTTTGGATCAATCCAGTTCTAAACACAGGCTCCTCTGTTAAGCATGACTTCGAGATTGCAGAAGAGTCCCACAGATTTCGTTAAGCAGAGCAGTTTTAAAAACTGCTGGGCATTCTCAACACAGGTAAATTAAGAATGTCATTAGCGTAGTTACTTGTGAACCAAAATACATTCTAGTCTTCTTTTGGTTAACACAGTATATCTGAAAAGTGTTTGTCGGGCTAACGTAAGCTTCTACCACCACGAAGTTTTATGATCCAACAGCGGGAATGGTGCGAGGATTGTTTATTTGGAAAGTCAATACATCAAACACACTCATTTGCACATAATATGGATCCGGGAACCCAATGGTTGCTACGTTTGTCAGTGCCTAGTTGATGTACAGAAAGAGAACTGTTTCAAAGTGAACTCTAAAGTTTCATCTTGTATTTTTCCCCCGTTACTTCAAAATTCTAAATATATGCTTCCACCCGACTAATGAGTGGTAGCGTACGAAGTATGGTGCGATCGTTTGTCCTCATTAAAACAAGGAGATGATGGGAAACTTTGTCATGTTTCAAACAATGGTATCAGCGAATGCATGTTGCTGTCTCAGCAGCGTATACACCTATATATGAGCGATTTTTATGTACGACATCTGGAGAAGTGGCTCATTTCTTTGACTACTGTAAATTATTTCCAACTTTTGACAAGCTGCTGTGAAACAATTTTGTGGATGATGTTCAACTTGAAATTAACCAAATCCCCAACTACTCATCGGTAATCTAAAATATCACCTTGCAGGTTTAATGAGATCGGAGATTTCGACCTGTCTAAGAAGTCCTAATCGCGCGGTCATCAATTGGAGTTAACAGACAGTAACTGTGTCTCCATTTCGAGACGATCCGGCAACATGATCATTACTCACAAGCAAAAGTGGTTGAGTGTTCACATATAATATTCAGTCGTGCCTAATGTGAGGTCACTGGTGCAGTGGTAAACACGGTTGCCTGCTCATGAACAGCGTGT
>LUCH01003974.1:34581-56455 GCA_013368495.1 Paragonimus heterotremus
GCTCATGAACAGCGTGTACGGGGTTCAACTCCCGGCGGTGGCGAAGATATGCATTACTGACGAGCTCTAATGAGAGCGAAACTCGAGTCTAGTGCTTCTTTGCCAAAGGGACCGACTGGAAAGTCTATGGGAATGCGACAGCTGCGATCAATTGTAAGTGATGTTCAACTTGAAATTTTAACCTCATTAAAACGAGTGTTATTGTAGATCTCAATATTTTTTCAGGCTACCCACTCCACTTCTTTCCCCCAACACACGTCAAAATAGTTCCTGTAAAAAAACAAGCCATCCACGATAATTTGAGACCCAACCCAATTTGAGCACTGAACTATTTTTTTCGTTAGACAACAGCTACTCGTTGAAACATGTTCCTCGGGATGCGCGTTCTTCAAATAGATTTTATATGCAGACAGCAATTTTGAAGAAATCGCACTGTTTCTCATATCGCTATAACATTCACACTGACCATTTTCTATCCTGTCAGAGTTTCTCTAACGTACCCAAGTCCTTTATTGTAGTATCACAGGACTCTGCCAGTTAATCTACCTAAGCTTTCTGAGACCCTCCTCATTGACAGCATAGAACTATCGAATCTAATGTACACACACAGATCATGCATGATCGACATCATTTTCAATTTAAAGGTCATCACTGTCATAGGATATAGCGAGGGTAGATGCTGATGCCTATCTGCCAGGCAGGCATAAACAAACATTCCCTTCACTGACACAAGACTTAGGAAAAAATGTTAGTCCGTGCGACTGGTTAAGCCTAGCCGATGGGAAAAGGTCGTACTACCAGCTGACAGCGACCAATCGATGTCTACAGAACAAATTATATGCATAAACAACGCTATTCGAGGTACCCTGCCAGGCACCAAAGGCTGAAGACAGCAGTGTAGGCAGTGGCTCAATACTAAATCAATGAATGTAAATGTGACAAACCTCAGTTGTGCTTCCGAGCGGAAATCTCAATTGTGCAAAACAAGTAGGGTGAATAACGCGTGATGTCAAGCGAGTACTAAACAATGGAACCAACGCAGTCCGATAAAATGTCATAGTTGAACCAAAAAAGACCAATATATTAGCTGAGAGGCGTAATACAGACAACCTAACTGTTACACCAAAAAAGTAGGCGGAAGTAAGTTTACCAAAGTGGGAGCTGTTCATTAGATATGAGGACAGTTTGTGAGGCTCATGAGAGACAGGAAATGGCTCCAGAGGCTGGCAGGAATTGGTGAACCGCTCCAAACTAAAGTCCATCTTCGGGTAAGCAGAAAAATTTTACTTACGCGACATAACTCTGTTGACGGACAGAAGCGTTGAATACAGTTAATAGGCTAATGAACTACCTTCAGTTCCCGAAAGCGTAGCGAACTGTAAGTCAATAAAGTGGTTAGTCCCTCGATTAGGTGGTTATAATCATTTCAGAGTATGAGTTATGATGGAGAACAGATGACAATGTGATGTATTAAGAAAAATTTTGGACCTCTTATGACTTGAACCTGAACAATGCAAACTTCAACCACCCGTGATCAGATAGATAGAACATACTTCAACAAATCAACATATCAACAAACTATCACAGAAGACCGGGACAGATCAACAACGGTACCGATATAACCCTTACGTTTGAATTCCAACCAGCAACAGCTAGGTGGCTAAAACTTTCAGACGAGTATTCGAGTTGTAGTTGAGATTTAGATGGCATTCACAAGACAGTTTTCTCGAAGATCTCAGTACACAACTTCATCAATCATGCTAAGCCAGTCACGCGACGACCACAGTATTTCGTTGAATCTTAATACTTAACATCTCCGCTAATGTCTCCAATTGCACAAATATGGTTTTGAAAGGTGACATACAATTGTTAATGTTATGCTAACCGTCTAAATTACTGTACGATAAATTACGAGTTGGCTACATTGCAAACTGCGCTATTCAGTTGCTATATGAACGAAATTTTTCGTTGCGCTGCACAGCTGGGTCCCAACACAAGTGTCTATGCAACTTGACAAAGGTAAAATGCTACCACGTAGTTGGTTTTTAAAATCATGGAAACTCATATGGTTCTGTTACCACTGAGGTAAATAGCATACCTAAATGATTCAAAATTTGAACAATGGGGTCAAAAAGTGGAAACCGACTTCCAAATTTTTATATCATCCATCCACGACCAGTCAAAACCCACTGCATTTGAGATTTTTGTTCGATATGCCAGTTCCAATCCGACCGGGGACCCAACAAGTTTTTACTTTGAGCGTCATTCCAAAGTAAAAATCTGTCAAACTGATTACGATTAATCCAGTTAATTTGGTCTTGCTAAGTGACCAGCGAATTATTCTGGGGTTTGTTAAACTGTGGTAGTTGGATGCAAATCTCGTTTCATGAGAAAGAGGATGCGTCCTGCTCACTGATTACAGTGGAGATGTCTTCACTTGTTGAAACTTCCATCACTCAGATTTTCTGTTCTCTTAGTCTTCATGAGTGTCTTCAACGCAATGGATGCATCAGTTGAGGGGAGAAAGAGTACCTTTTCTAAATTTTACTTACCGTTGGAATCAGTACCCAGAATTCAGCCGCTCTGAGATGGCCCATTTGTCAAGTCATTTTAAATGCGTTATTCTAAGCCTAGTTTATACTTTATACTTCGATGAAATCGCACTTCTTGGTATACGACCACTCTGTTGAAGTATACATGCATTACAAACATGTCTACCCAAGAAATCGCGTCACGCAGATAAACCTAAAATCCCCATCGCAATGTCTATCAAAATAAGCTACTATCCAACATTGAATTACTCACTGTGTCTAGTAAGTATATTGATTTTGACACGGTGTTGTATTGTAGTTCAACTTTTGTGTGAAAACTGCTCACACTTAGCGGTTACAGATTTGATATGAAATTCTCTGACAGTGCTACCTTCCTCAACGGTGATAAACGTGTACATTTGATTGAGCTGCAGAGTTGAACAGCACTAGTAAAGTACACGATACTGAAATTATTTTCCTACGGGATCACTCTTACTAAACGGTAGAAACTGTTTCCTTTGTCCAAACTTTTAGGTTAAATTGGTAGTCATCTCGAAAACCAAAATGGCCGGTATTCTTCCGGATTTTTCCGACTGTCAAGGCAATATGTTTTTCACCTTCCGCATCATGGGCTAGCAGAACCAGCAGTTAAATGGAAGCACACTTAGGACCCTTAAGATTGTTCCCATTTGGCACAACGTTTTGTTTAGAAATCAAGCGACTGAGATCGTTTTCAAGCATGTCTTTACATGGGTATTGTAACGTGCGGTCGAGACCAGCAGGCGCGCACAGATTGAATATGAAGTGTGTAGCTAAACTTGAGACTATTTTGTTGGCGTCGTTTTAGTTTTCGTTTGTGTAAGTCGTGTGCATGGCTTACTGGGCCTTTGGCTCATTCTTGCCTGTGCTGTTTCCTTTTACAGGACTGTTGCTGGAACCTTTACATCGAGAGAACACTGTTCTCCGGTGTCTCCACGTTGCCTCAAAGTTAGTCCGCAAGTGTAATGAGCACTCAGAGTAAACACGGCCGGCTTGCATGTCATAGTATCTCTTACTTCAATCCTAAATGTTTGTGTGGCAGTTCTCAATTGTTGTAGTTCAGGTCTTAAGTGTCTTCTAGGCCAAGGAGCTGGGTGGTTGTTTCTACGTTGGAAATGGAAATAATCGGTTATCTGCTGTAAGCCGTTTGATCCCAATGATCTGTGAAGTTCTTGTGGCCTCTTTTCGATCCCATGGATCAAATGCCTGAATGGTTCCCTTGCTGATTCATTGAAACTATAAATATGCGCGTCTGCTGAAGTCGCAGTGCACACTCTGAGGGGCATTAAGTGCAGAGACTGTATGTTTTGAACTTCTGAATCCCGCTTACGCACTCTTTCTGTTTCTTAGCTTTAGGACACTCAGTACTTGATTTTAAAATCTTGCGATAGCCGGTCGAACATCACTTTAACCCCCAATCTATTTCCCAGCAAGCAACTCTCATTTTCGTCTTCAATGTCAAGTGTCCTTAACTAGCTCATCTATTGTTGGAACTGGTCCAACAGATTATTACCCAATCTATAGTCACTATCGAAAACCAATCAACAATGAAAAACATGGACTCAGCGCGTTGACCCTCGTGTATTTGTATCGACCCTGGAAAGTGGAGTGTACAAAGAAAGTACGTCAAGCTAGCGGGGCACGGAGCGAGTTGTGATTGTAGCCCCGGGACGGATATTCAAATGGAATGGCTTGACTAAAAAAAAGTGGGCAAAAAGCCAAAATCATCAAAAATGTACAAGTGAATGCGACAATCAAAAATATCATTTGTTTTAGTCGCTACATAGCTCTCTCCCAGAAGGCTAGTAAGTCTTACACAAACCTTCGTTATTCCAGAGAGAGGGGGGAAAAAATATAGATATAATCTCTTTCTGATTGATCACAGTTACAAGGTGATACACATTAAGAATAATGACATGGAATAGGAAATGTCAAATTTCAAGGTCGGTCAGAAAACTGGCCGCTGCGCTGTTAGTTTTTTGCTATTTAGTCTTCGGTGTGTTTCTTCTCTATCGCAGCGGGCTGCCCAACACTAAAAACTCTTGAGAGAAAAGGGGGATAAGTTTGTCCAGTGCAGTATGATAGGTAGCTGGAGTTGTCTCTTCACGCACCATGTCCGGATAGTCCGGAAAAGCGAAAACATAGCGAAGTACCTGCACGACTGGCAGAAATGAATTACTCACCGTGTCAACGTATCCGGTCGACTAAATAGTTTTACAGCCGACGACTTTGTGAACTCTGCAATTTTGAATATGACTGCCTTCGTTTTCCTTCTTCTTGTGTTCCTGTCTGAAGTTGATAGACTCAAGAAAGAAAAGGGTTAACATACGAATAAACCTGGTCCAGAACAACGCCGTTTGGGTTGTGGAACTGGTAACGCATGAGATAACAATAAAGGCATGATGATCAAAATAACGTATTTTTTGTGTTTTTTTGTTGTTGTACGAATAAGCATATGTTATGGAAAAAAACGTCATTTCCGAAAGTAAGAAATGTTAACATTCTGCAAAACGTACAGGTTTGCGTAGCTCCCTACCAAGACGGTTATGTCTAGAGGTAGAAGGAGCATCGGTTGGGGTTGCAGGAGTTGCATCGGGTTCCGGGGACGGAACGCGGGCACCGGAGGTTCCTAGCGAGGACCGTTACTTGTCGACGGAAATGCGGCTGATGTTTCCTCCATGAATGCTGGTTTCGGCCTGTCGACAAAAACTACCTCGCGTTTGCCGTTGCGGCTAATGGTGAAGATTTTTGTGTCTCTTACGACCACACGATAGTGGCCGGCGTATGGGGGTTGCAGTGGTCGGCGAAAGTCATCCGTACGAAGGAAAACATGTGTGCACGAAGAAATTTTGGCGTACACATGTACAGCTGATGAATGCTCCCTAGGGTGCACCGGGAGTAGCTCTGGCATGTGGTGTGCCAAACGAGCTGAGTAGCTGCCGTAATCGTGAAAAGAGTTCACCTGGTTACCTAAGTGTGCAATCAAAGACTAGTTCGGCTGCAGTGGCCTTCAAATCCTCCTTAACTGTGTTGCGCAGTCCTAAAAGTACAAGCGGGAGTCCCTCTTTACAGGAAGGATTGGCATGTGCACTAGGGGCGGCTTCCAGTTGACAATAAAGACGTTCAACCATCCCATTTGCTGCTGGGTGATAAGCCGTAGTGCGAATACGCTTGCATCCTAGCGTATTTAAGAGGGCTGCGAAATGTCCCTCAGACTGCGATCCACGATCGGTGGTCACCACTGCTGGACAACCAAATTGTGCCACCCAACGTTCCGAGAAAGTGCTGGCTACCGTTTCTGAGGAGCAGTTAGGTAGCGGTATGGCTGTAGGCCATCTTGTGCAGCGGTCAACCCCCGTCAACAGATAAATAGAGCCATCTGAGAGTGGTAAGGGGCCCACCAGAGCAACGTGCACGTGGTGGAAACGTGCGTCTGGCAAAGGGAAAGTACCAAGAGGCTCTTTGTGTAACGGTGGACTTTGGAACGCTGGCACCGGAGGCAAGAACGACTCCAATTACGGATCTCGTGGTTTACCTTAAGCCATACGAAACGTTCAGTGACAAGTTTAACGGAAGCGTGTATGCTAGAGTGAGAGAGATTGTGCAGTGTATCGAACACTGTGCGGCGGAAGGATGCGGGCACTACAGAGCGAGGCGTACCCTGGGAAGTGTTGAGGAGGATTCTTCTCTCTGATGATGTCAGAGATGCGGGTTGGATTTTGAGAGAGCTCTTTCGACGAAGATGCTCCATCTCAGGATCGATGGCTTGCGTGGCAGCCATGGCTGCCAAATCAGTGCCATTGTCAGCAGTTGCGCTGAGGTTATGGAGGCGTGAAAGAGCGCCCCGACAATATTGTCGGTACCTGAAACATGTCATATATCAGTCGTAAACTGAGATATATAGTCCAGGTGCCTAAATTCCCTCGGGGAATATCTGTCGGATGAAGCGTTTAAAGAATAAATTAACGGTTTGTGATCAGTATAAACCGTAAAGGTCCTATCTTCTACCGAATGCCGGAAGTGGCAGATGCCTAAATAGATTGCTAGTAACTCTCTACCAAGAGTGCTGTAGTGAGATTCCGCTGGTTGTAAGCGTTTGGAGAAGAAAGCTAAAGGTTGCCACTGCTTACCAACGAATTGCTGTAAAACAGCGCCAACAGCTGTGTCGGAAGCGTCGGTTACTATTGACAGTGGTGCGCTCGGATAAAGATCAGCAAGGAGAGCTAGGTCGGCGACCGTATCCTTGAGCTCAGCGAACGCAGTGTGTGCAGCCTCGGTGAACTGGAATTTGCGTTCACCTCCACGGAGAAGATCCGTCACTGGCTGAATTATATGCGCACAACGAGGTATGAAACGTCGGTAGTAGTTAACCAGACCACTGAAACGACGAAGTTGCTTAAAGAAATTTGGTTCTGGGTATTCACGGATGGCTTTTACCTTATCTGTGAATGTGGCGATCCTCTTTTCTGAGATCGTATGACCTAGAAATTCTATCGTGGCCTCACCTAGTTCGCATTTAATTGCGACGCCATGTTGGGTCAAACGTTCCAGTAGGGTGCGAAGATGTGTAAGGTGTTCTTTCTGTGAAATGCTAGCAACTAAACTATCATCTAGACAGAAATAGACAAAGTCCAGACCGCGAGTCACTTCATAAATAAGGCGTTGAAAAGTTTGGGCTGCATTGCTCAAGCCAAATGGAATTCTAAGAAGTTCGAAAAGGCCAAAAGGAGTTATTACTGCAGTTCTGGGTATACCCTCTTTGGCTACCGGAATCTGGTGATATAATCGCACTAAGTCTATCTAGCTGAATACGGTTTTTTTTATGTAAGCAAGTAGTTAAATCCTGTATGTGCCGGATTGTGTACTTATCAGGGACGGTTGCTTTGTTGAGCCCTCGGTAATCACCGCATGGGCGCCAGTCACCTGACCTCTTAAGGACCATATGCAGCGGAATGGCGTATAATCCCGAGTTGGAGCATGCGCTGAAACTCTGCTTTGGCGAGTTTTAGTTTGTCGGAAGCCAAACGGCGAGGCCGTGCTGAAACGGGAAGTTCCTTAGTGCGGATGTGATGAGTGACATTGGAAGTCACTGTTGGAATGTCGTTCGATATTCGAACGAGCTGCGGGAACTCAGTGAAGAGATCCACGAATTGCCTAGGAGCGGCGGGATGGACATATATGGATGTTATGGCCACAACTGTTGCGTGCGTGCCAGGTATACTTAGCTTAGTGCTGAAATCGATTAACAATCGACGTCTCGTACCAACCATAAGGTCGAAATGCCGGAGAAAATCGATTCCGATTATTGCGAAAGGTAACGCGGTAATTGTAAAAACCCAGAGGAATGTCCGCCGGAGGCCCAAATTAAGCGTTAAAGACCGCTGTCCCTATGTGGTTATGGGCATACCACTTGCAGCGCGGAGCTGTGGGCGGCAAAGGTTTGGCACCTCATCTTTTGTAGACGGAAACACGCTAAACTGCGACCGGGCATCAACCATGAACTTGTGTCCTTTTTCTACATCCCTTACAAAAATGAGGTGACAGGGAGAGTCAGCGCCGACGGCATTGTTTGCCGTTAAAGTTCGGCTGTAGTGTTTGCATCACCTTGATGATGCATAGATGCAAGGTTTGGTGCACCGCTTGGCTCGGCTACCAAAACCTTCGTGGTACCAGCAACAGTCAATATTTGACTGCGGTTTGTGTCGCCTGTGTGATATATCAGGTCGACAATCTGATAAACGGTTTGAAGTAATTTTGTTCAAATCCTGTCGCAAGGCTGTGATTTCTGTTGCTAGAGCCTCGATGTCTGTTGGACCACGTTTTGCGGTAACCACATTGTCGGAAACGCTCGTGCCTATTGTAGGACGTGGACTAAGGTGTGGTACAGTCAAGCAACCCAGTATTGGTTGAAAACGGTCCATTAGTTGATCAGCGATTTTCGCTGAATGAGCAACTGAAACTATTGCTTGCGTTGCTTCTGGCAATTTGCTAAGCCGGAGTTCCCTGATAAGGGATTTGTCCATTTGCGAGTTGTCGATGAGTTGCTGCATCTCTGCTAGCAATGTTGAAGGGCGTTTTTCGCCTAGCTTCAAGCCGTGAAAAAGTTGTTGTATTAGAGTCTTTTCGGAGGCTGTCACTCGATTTAGCAACTGCCTTTTTTAGGGTATCGTACTTATGCTCCATCGGCTGGTTTACTATAAAGTCGCGAAGCTGTATGATAACTCCACTTGGAAGTCTAGCTGACAGAATCTTGTTTGATCAGACAGAATTCCGTTGATAGAAAATTTTGATTGTAAGTAAAAATAAACAAAGAAGAGGGTCCATTTCCAAAAACAGAAGGACCACTAGGGCATTAGTACTGAATGAGGAGCTGTCAACGTCCTTAGGTGACATTTCAGACGTTGGGTAGTTGAAAAACGGTCGAATTATAAAGAACTACTTAAACCGATTTGAGAAAATAGATAGCTAAACGTATACACGAACAGAGAAAAACAACTGTTTATGCATACGTCAAAAAAAACAAATATGCAAAGGAACAAACTCACCAAGACGCAAAGGACGACTGTAGTGAAAAGTTCGAAAATTACGGGCTCACCAATTGTTGGAACTAGTCCAACAGATTATTACCCAGTCTATAGTCACTATCGAAAACCAATCGACAATGAAAAGCAAGGACTCAGCACGTTGACCCTCGTGTATTTGTATCGATCCTAGAAAGTAGAGTGTACAGAGAAAGTATGGAGCGAGCTGTGATTGTAGCCCCGGGACGGAAATTACAAATGGAATAGCTTGACTAAAACAAAAGTAGGCAAAAAGCCAAAATCATCAAAAATGTACAAATGAATGCGACTATCAAAAATATCATTTGTTATAGTCGCCACACTATGTATAAATTTTGTTTCAGAAAGCAGTATTTTAATAGGAACGGAGTTCAGTGGTGTTGACGAAACCTGTGATACTTACTTATATGCATGAGTGTAGCCACAATTTCTGATGGACGGTCCATAACCGAAAAGTGCATAAATCTGTGAACGTGTTCCGTCCTTTAGTTATCCGGATTAAATAAATGAGAACGATTGTAACATTATGTTTACAAGGAGACTCACTTAAAGTTTGACACTGTGGAACTTTGTAAAGTCATAGGCGAGAATAGGGCCGAACTGTTTACGAATTGGGAGTTGGTCAAACAACATGCATTGTTGGCGTGGACCAACGATATAACTCAACCTTTTGGATAACACATACCACCATTTTGCAGACGTCTGGTTCAAAATGATCTCACTTGGGGCTGAGGTACTCAGGCTTCACAAGGCTGCCAGTAACGTGAACATTTCTAACACACAACAGGAGGCTGAGGAAACAGGGTACGAAGCTTATCATTTTAGGGTATAACCCAGTTTTCCTTCCATGTGGCAAGTACCGTTTCCGCAACATTGTCAATTCTTAGGAACAGACTGTTGCAAGGATAATACTTTACTGATAGCATTTAGTGAAATATACTTTCTCTTTAAAGATTGCAGATTGTCTGCTGAATTGGCCTCGATATGTTTACAATTCCTGAAATTGGCTGTCATCTTGAGGTATTCTCACACCATGGCAGACAAGTTTGTAAACTTCGGATCAGTTGGAATCCTGGCACCTTGATTTTTTGTCGTCTGTGTGAATGTTGCAATCGAACACTTTCAGGGTGTTGGCCATTTGAAAGTGCGAAATGGAGCCCGATGACTGGATGTAATAAACTCTGTTGGGATCACACAATTAAATTGGGTTTTGTATGTACATTTGTCCAACCGCGCTTTTCCTTCTACTTTCGATAAAGTGGAACGCAATTATATTTTATTAACTTAAGGCGAATAAGAACAGCATGTTCCACTCTACCACATCAACATGCAGATATCCGTCAAGAACAAAATGAATGTCAATGAAGTCTATGAGTAAAACACTAAGATTTGTAGTTTAGTAACTCGTATCTGTTGAAACAGTCTCTATTAATATGCTTGCAGAATATCAACTTTAGTTTTCAGAATAAACCCTATCGACAAATAAACGCAGTTGTCATGAGGAGCTCGGTAGGACTGGTGCTTACTCCCTTGTTCATGCTGATGATGGGCGAATTAATACAAACAATTCGGCGCTGACGGTGTACTCATATTGTGTAGGTGACATACTAACGTTTATGTAATCTAAACAAACGGTCGGTGAGGCGGCAAAACAATTGAACATCTGTCACACAAATTTGTCACCTGTGAACTAGAAAAGAATGTGTGCTTGCCGTTTTCAAACATTAGTCGCAAGGATGATAGATAACCAAAAAGGTCTTTGCATCGAAATCCAACTTGGACTGGCCAGTACGCCCGTTTGACAAGATTTACATTAATGAAGAACAAGCAAGCGTTATTCAAAATATCGTTCGCTTGCGTTACAATTACTTGTTCACTAGAACGCTTCGCTGACGAACATCGACTACTTACAGCCACGTTGCAGAAGAATGAGTATCCGCTGACATTCATCAGTAGAGTGAGCCAGCAATGTAATAACACTAGACAAAGCTTTCACGGCTAAAGGGGAGAAAGTCTGCAGTGACTACAATAAGAGGGTGACAGTTATTTATTTCGAAACACAAGACTTCTCGACGCATCGATTAAGCAAGCCTCTAGTGCACCTGAAGTTGTAGTTGTTGACGGAACTCGGAAGCTACTGTTACCTCTAGTGAAGTAACAGTAACATATTGACGTCAACTCAGTTTGTATACAATTACGACGAAATTTACATCTACAGAACTGATAGGTGTTTGAACTCTAGAGTGGAGGAACATCTGCCAAAATGGGTTCAGGATTTGACTGCGCAGTCTAATTCCCTCCCTCCAGGATCACGTAAACTTCCGGCTTTATCTATCGCCAAACAGACGTTGTCCGTGGAATTCATCTGGAATCGACATCTAGGATTATAATACATCACTCTAGTCGACGTTTTCTGCGTCTCGCTGAGGCGACGGCGACTAGTCTTCTCAAACCAGCATTATGTCTTTAAAAACAATTATATGTAAATCTTAGACTCCCATGGACTTAATAGTCATTCGCTATTGTCCTCGGCATCATTTGCTGGTTTATTTATCTACCCGCATCTCACTGGAAGTATATATATATATATATATTCCTGGTTATTACTGTTTACTGAAGGGGTAACATGATATATCAGCGTCTATCACGGTCCACCTTCTTACTGTCACGTTCAAAACTCGCCAGGTTAAGTGATTATTGTGAGCCAGTGAATGTCTCTGGGGTATTTCGAAACAATGTTGAATAATCAACATTTTTATTATCAATATGTAATGTTTTTATTCTGCCTGTCGTAAAAACCCTTCCGTAAACTGTCTTTATTTTCCGGAGAATTCTCACTGCAATGCCACATCCGTATGAATCATACGAAGATGAAATAAGTATGTTTTTGTTTGTAAAATACAAATGTGAATATATTGGTTACTAGAGGGGAGCAAGTTAAATTAGTAAACTGAAGGAAGTGGGTGTGTCGAACGCAATCAACACAAACCTAATTAAGAAACATAATTACATTTTAGTAACATTTTCTGTTGGTTGCTCTTTAACAGGTAATCCAACAAGAATGGTTGTCTTCCTTTCTAGAAGTATCATGTGAAGAAAGAGTATGGAGGGGATTCGAACAAATAACGTTTGCACTATGAGCAGAAGTACTTATTTACGCATGTCATAAAAATTCGTTTGTATATGAGTAGCTGTAGTCTGCGTGAACTGATGATCCGAGATGAACAGTGTTGACGTACCCTAAGAGAGTACGACGAAGATGAATACTAACTGAACGAAAAGGTGTGGTTGTATGACTATGTGGCCGAAGTTACCGAGTGAATTAGCTGACAACAAATGTATGAGTTATGTGAAAAAATTCTGTGTGGTGACAGTTGTAATTGTCTGAGTGATAGCTCTGAAGTCATCTTTGCTTGTCCTATACAACTCTTGTAAATTTAGTACAACAAACAAAACAGCGGGGGGACACTGTGGGGGCAAGGTCTGCATAATTTCCACAGTTAATTGTTACCAAAAATATTGTGTAACCAGCAAGCTCTTTTACGGTGATTAATCAACGGGCTAAATACATCATATTTGTATAACGAATTCTACTGGGGAATCTTTAAGCGGGTAAACGGGGAACGGGTGGTTAATAAGCTCAACCAATTCAGTGTCAAGGTGCAATCAAGTGCCCACTTGAACAATCGATCCTGACAGGCTAACGGGGTGGGAGGTTAATCGAGGTAGATCTAAAACCTGAACAGAACATTTCTGGACGTTCAGGGGATGGTTGTACAAGCGCATTCCAATAGCTTCTGCTGTGGACAGAATTCTATATCTCACCGCCCTCGATTAGGTGGCCTTAACTCGGTAGATCGGGCGAAATGCGTCTGTCACATTGACAGAATGATTCGAATCCACTAGGTGTGATAGTATGGCACTGTTGACAGATTTCGTTATTCTACTGTTGAGTCAAGGTCGGTGGTGTTCACAAACCCCTTCAGATAAGCGCCATACTAACTGGTCCCACTAGAACAAGTGAATGAGTATACACAAAACGAGGCTGCAGAAACAAGCACTTTATCTTTAATGCATGTGTATAGAACCGGATTGGACGTAAAGTGGACTACTGTGTTGACCGCACACGTGAATCTTCGCACGACAGTTTCGGCTAGCGTTTTCGCCTACGAGGGATGATCCAAAGATTATAGTTTTTCCGCTAAATGCAGCGTTCCGTTTCAATGCGTTATTGCGTGGCTCCATCTGCGAGTCTTTCCGAGTAGCCTTTTTTGAAAATAAATATTGTACGTAAGAATTTAAAAGACATCCAGTTCCGAGAAATCCGGATTTCGGCTGGATTCAAATAAACGACAGAAACAACATGCCAAAACGCTGTAAGTGCTCTACCAGCTGAGCTACAAAGCCAAACCGGAAGCTCAGAAATGTCACAATTGGACCAATTAACTCACCTACCCAATCGTGTCACATGGACTCCAATCCAGTGATCCAGCCGACTGATTGCCCAAGCAGGCTTTCTCGATCTGTTCACGCTGGAATCCATCAACGTCACTAATAAGCATTGACGCTGTATTACAGATGACTCTTCATATCAAATGCGAAAGCTTCCATCTTTTGAATATAAACCAAGCGTGTTCAAGCGTTTGATTAGTGTCCGTTATTTATGCGAAGCTTATATGTTAGTGCCCGACTAAGTAAGCATCATATGATTTAAGTTTTAGCCCTCATCAGCAGACAGACTGAAACACTGTCGACGATTGACATCGATGAATCGATCAATGTAAGCGAACAAGTTTGAAGATTTACCGGTCAGATTCAACGACCCACTAGTGTCAGATCCTCAGAATTTAAGAGCAGACAAAATAATGTGCGAGATTTCACGACATCGACTAGTGTTCTCCTGACATGCGCAAACCTCAAATGTGTGCGCTTGTTTGATTAGTAATTGTCCAAAAGTTCAAATTCACCAATAAGAGCAAATCTGGAATGGGCCACACCGAGCCAAAGAACAGCAGACAAAGGCAGCGTCAAAAATACGATGAAACGAAGAAATATCCCTCCGACAAACTGAGGTACAATTAGTACAATGAAAGAAGTGAATTACAGGGTCATTAGGATCAACGTAAATAACTCTGGACCGGCTATTGATAGCATCATACGATTGGTGCGTTAGCCCTAGAAAAAAAATCATGTTGGACCGGTTCAGGCGACCACATGCACGAAAGCCGCAGTGAATGAATAAATCGATGTGGATGTGAGGTATTCATGCAAATGAGAGTTGTCTATAAAATGATCAAATCTACGAACTGCTGATATTGATAGCTACATCAAACTTCCCCGTAGAATCTTCGTGTTTTACGCCAGGCAATCTTGACGATTGATTCGTTCCATAACAGATTACTTGAAATAAGGAAGAAGTCATGTGATCATAAGTTCAGTGATTATAGTGGCGATCTTCCGTATTTCAGGAAATAGTCAAAAGTATCTTTTTGTTTAAACTACCACTAATGCGACCGTTTACTACTTAACTAACAAAAAAGATCGAGTACTACTTGTGGAGGTTTGTGATTAGAGCGTGTTGCATAATCACTAAATCAGAGAACTTCAAGGCGAATAAGAACGTTGAATAAACCAACATATTGTACAAAGTTAAAACTTTTGGTTTTGTATCCGAAGAATAGGTTGGCATTTGTTTCAGAGTTAAATAGCCTTATAGTCATGATTATAGAGTTTAGATTTTGTAGTGTAATATTTCATTGTTGTTTTCAATCTTTGCTCAGTTATAACATACTGTCAGCTAACTTAATTAGCTATACAGGTTCAACCTTTTCAGTAAGTACAACATTCTACGTATATGAATATGATTGTTTTATCTCAAACCTCGTTGGCATTTACACAACAAACTACCAATCCTACTTTCTTACCATAGATAATGACGTTTGTAGCGAGAAAATATCATTAATCTTTCTTCCATCATGTTGCACATTAGAAAGACCAAGAAAATTCTCGAATTGAAAATAATACATATTCTATACAATCATGTGATATGACATTTAAATGGACACACGGAACATCTTTGGGAAATAGAATGCAATTTTCCCAAATTCAAGAAGTGTGTGGAACACTACTGTAGTAATCCACCTGTAAAAGTCCAACATCCGAATTGCAAAATTCTCAGAAACAACAAAGATTGAAAATCCGCTCATAATCGGTCGCTTCTTTTGTATTCGAGTGGCGCAAATCAACAAGAAATGACGTAGAAGCTTTCCGTGTCGTAAAATTAGGGTTTTAGTTAACTTCGATGTGGTTTCTGTCTCAGTGCACCTATTTCACAATATAGGCTATAACTGAAGGAGTATATTGTAACGACTTAAGCAATGGGGTCTACACATTGAACAGTCGTACTATGGTCAACCCAAGTCTTATCGATCAGTATTAGGGTTGTGAAATGAACTAACAGATTAATATAATCAAACAATGAGGAGAATATAAGCCCGTAAGCTACTGCAGACATAATTATCATGCTACTCAATAATTCCAGTGGATTCCGTAAACTTAAATCACTCATTAACTGAAGTCGTTTTTCCCTCACTGCAATAATAAGTTTTCGAAATCCTTTCAATCCTTTTGAACCAGTGAACAAAATGAGGCAAATCACTGCGTTATGAGTACTACTCCAACTGCATCTGCCCATCATCACGTCCAATACTTCAAACCGTTGGCAGGTGTCGAAGATTTTGCTCGAAAGCGGGAGTGCATTCAAGAAGCCTTTCACGAACGTTAAAAACGGGGGTTAACGCTGGCCGTCCTACAAAGGGAGGCGTGCGACTGAACATTGCTAAAGGCACAAACAGTGTTCATGATTGCACATTCCAGAATGAGGTGAGCAGTTCGCTTGTACGGGAAAATGAAATGCCTTTGTTTAATTCTCTCTCAAATAACTTGTTTCAGTGTTTATTTATTAAGGCAATATTCACCTGGTAAAGTAGAGTTCCGGTGCTGCTCGAAATTTTAGAAGTCCACAAGTTCAACCCTTTTCGTTCAGGGAACTTCTGTCAGTCTTTTCTTGGAAGGTCAATCTTCACAGGGAATGATCACTAAACGGAATTGAAGTTTAATTTTTTTAAATATAAACTGTTAAGTCCCATTGAATTGGCGAAAGACAACATCTTGATGTTCCGTATACGTAAACGTGTTGGATTTGTTTCAGAGAAAGTAGAAACAAGCGTCTTAAGGACAGAGTGGTGAATGACGTTGGTTTTGGGGTACATTTATATCAACCTGCATGAGGTTTTATTTTCAGAGGTCAAATCTAAATACAATATTATTACCTCAGTATTGCATGCAGGTTACAAAAAGTTAGCGAATTTTGTCGGAGCCCACCCTCATATTGATAGCTTTGCCCACATAGGTGAATGAATGACAATGCATACTCGGCACCGAGATCCACGAAAAACGCTATCCAGTATTCACCGGCTTCTGGAATTATTATCGTCCAGTTGTCTCCGTCTACAAGCTTATCCTTGTAAGACCCACGACCGTGAACCGTTTTGTGCAGAACAACATTAGTCTCATTCACTTGTCTTTGACCTAAACCATAAAAAAGAAGGAGAACAGATCAATAGAATAATGCGACCGGATACTCATCAGTTAATGGCGTGTCTAAGTGAATTGGACAGCAAACGCACCGATAGCTTCCTGAATGAGAAACGGCAGGATAAATTTAAAAAAACTGGACAATAACATTGAATGCAATCAAATGAATTAGCACAGAAAAGCTTCTTCAGTGATATCGTTTATGCACATTGGAGAGTTTGAATTTTGACCTAAATAACAACGATTATCATGTCAATATGCCTGTCAGTCTGATTGAGATCGTATACTGATTGACAGTCAGTGGGGTTTCTGTCAGAATAATGTAACACGACATCTAGAAACAGGTGCGATTGCGAATGAGTTCATTGAGATATTATCCTGTTCAGGGGATAGCAATCTGTCAAAAACGACGCTTTCCTCCAACTAGGCGATTAGCACGTTGACGGCGGCTTGCTTAACCCGGTTTTCCTTAACTGACTATCAACTTACGCCCTACAGAATCTCGACTACACACCTCAGAAACTTTGAAGTATATTTGAAAGGTGAATGATCTCTTCAGTTGCAGGCCTCTTCGTTCTTCTCCAGAGTCATTTGAGGCAGGGAAAGGAAAACCTGTCTGTACGAATCGGAATTGTTTTGCGATGTCAGCAAATATGTCAAGGCTGAAATGTAGATACCTCGTCAGCTGGTGACAGTAAACAGATGCATCGTCGTGAACAAACGACCTGAAGTCGGAAGGAAATATCACCTCCCTAAGCCTATTGAAGTTGTCCAAGAGAGACTGTCGACGTCTGATCCGGCGATCTCCACAACTTATCGTGTGTCTTACCGTAAATCACGAAAGCGAGGTTCACAATGAAGCGATCAAATTTGCCAGCATTGATGCGCCTGTTAACTGCAAACAATTGCGTTTCATTGAGCAATGTTGAATCTAGATGTGCATCCAAACGCTTACGAAAGGGAACAGTGTTGTCCATGTTGAGGTTAATTGAAAAGGTGACATCAAATCGGTTGAAATCGCCATTAACAGTAAATAATGACTTGTCGGGAACATCCGGAAGAGTTAGTTCAATACTGTGAATAAACTTATCCACCTCAGTAGCAGGGCAGCTGGGAGATAAATGATAAGTATATGTCACAGCTAAACAAAGACTACTAAAGAATCTTGGTTTGAACTCAAACATTAGATAGCTTGTATAAATACTCGAGTGAGTAAAGAGAACTTGTACTGACGCGCACCATGGATCGTATGTTGTGTTGTACCCGGTGGGTGTCACCTGATGACAGTTTGCTATACGTTCCCCCCTCGTTCGTATCGGAATGACGATCACATGAGAATTGTCATCGTCACAATACCAGGTTAATAATACGGTACTGTAGAAGATTGGCTATTTCAAACTCATCTACATTGGTACTTTTTGAAATTCCCACGCCCCTTGCCCGAATGTCAATTACCTTCCGGAGAACCTTGTTTTGACGTGAACGCACTAGTGTTTGTGGGTCCTGCTCCATTGATAAACCATTAACCTCGGAAGTCACGTCAGGAAGGTCTCCGTCTAACTGGGGTTATGAAGGAAAATGTGTGACACATTTACCTGACCTAGACTTGTATCTGATCGTAAAATTTGATGTTTGATTTGTTTTCGTCGCTTACCAGAATATTTTCAGAATATGATTATACTCAGCAGGTATAATTTCCACTCCACAATCTCCACTAATGAATCAAACCATGCCCAGTTGGTACAAGGAAGACAGTGTCCGGTTTTCAGACCAGTTTGTGAACCCATTTAGGTTTATGTTCCTTCATTCTTGAGATTAATGATCTATCGGTTCGACCAATGTAAATTCCTGTGCGGTTACATGAGAATTGGTAAACACAGTGTGATTTGGCGCAAATAGGTTAATCTCCTTTGATTGTAGACACAGATAACTTGCGAGTCTGATTAAGAACCCTCAATTCGGTTACGATGTGAGTACGTCTCAACGAAGAGACGATTCGTTGGGTTGTTCACATCGTCGCGATAATCCTTTGAACGGTAGCTCAAGATATACTCATTTCCACAATGTATGAACGGAGACAGAGATGACTTCTTGGCGTATCAGCGCAGAGGATGAGAGCCAAGTCCTGCAGGAAGTGAACCAGAGCCGGAATGCCACAAGAGATTCTGAGTTCGCGTACCATTGCCCGAACCGTGGGTGAATCAGCTGGACTGTACTGCATTTACGGTACCAGTGCCGCGTCGGATCATTGCAGCGTCGTGTTTGAGGTTAATTAGACGGTGGCATTCAGTGGTGAGCATCTGGGATCCTACCCGACCTTGTTTAACAAGCGAGTACGGATTTCTGCGTCTTTCGGAAAGTAGAGACCGCAGACGAACACCACACATTTGAACTGATCTTCGGTAAGCGAACCAAGCTTGAAACGCTGGCACTCGCGATTGACCACACCAGTATAGGTGAGGTAGTCGTCGTCGTCGTCGTCTAACTTGGCTAGTTTCAGACATTGGTACCGTGTGTTGAACAAGGAAACTGATCACCGCAGACAGGCCGCAATGTGTCAGTCGTTTCCTCGAAAGGAGTTTTCGTGTGGGTTCTTTGGAAAAATAAAGTTGACAACATACTTCCCATGCTCAACAGTACCGACTTTGCATAGAAGGAGATGCAGCTTCCATGGTTTGTCCTATGTACACTGAACAGGTCGTCGCACTGTCTGAATCAAGCATCAAATGTCAAGTCAGCCTGGGCATCACAATGAAGCTCGTTGATACCGCTTGCAACAGCGTCAATTGATTGCTTCCCACCGACCGGCGCCGCTGAAGTCAAGCTTGATGTAGATAAACGATCAGTGGGCGTCTCGATAAGCCTGAGCTGCTGCATGAGAAGACGTCTTAAATCAACGGATTCGTCAACTATAATTGAAAGTCACCAGACCCGCTCGCCGATATGTTGTAACTCGATATACAGCCTACGAGCGCGTAAACAGACAACAGAATAACGGCTGGCGAAACGGTAGATAACGGAACGACGTTCAATGGTAACGAGCAACAGACTACGAAGTATGCACAACTAGTTCGTATCTTCCCGGTCAACCCAACCGCTCGAGATTAACGCGTAAACATAGAAAAAGACTGGCCACCGGACAGATCTCTTCTTATGCCACTCAGTCCGAAGACAACACGGTCACAAATTAGACCACATTTAGAAGGTTTGCGACCGATCAGAAAACAAGGACGGAAGTGGACCAGACAAAGATCCAGACAGTATAGTGATGTCCAAATTAAAGGACGGGTGTTGGTGAGGTGCCAGATATTGGCACAAATATTGAGGACGCTCGTGGAAGGTGAAGTGACAGATGACCGTGTGAACTATGAAGGTCACTTCAAGCAGTAATGAGTTAAGCCATTTTGAACGTAAATAAGACGGTATGTTTGCGGAGTTTGGTTCTTCCTCGATATGAATGCATTCTGAGCACAGAATTTCCTCAATCAAATCATGTTGAAGCATTTTATTGAAGACATCTGAAATCAACTCACGTCTGGCTAACGACACAATGCGAGTTCGAACAAATTCCACTGGTACAGCGCTGGTTTTTAAACGCATCTGGTGCATACCAACTACAACCCCTCCCAAACCATCGAGAAAGAGTTTGGGACACATCAATTTCAAATCCGAAACTTTAATGTTTTCTATAATCATCTTGTGAATAGAAGGACTAATTCTGAGGGCGATCATAGCGTACCTTCCCATAAGTGGTTTGGTATGCGTAGAGGACATTGAAACCGTGACATCGCTTTCCAACGTTTGTTGAGAAACACGGACAACGTGACAAATCTTTTAATCCATACAGGGTTGCTGGAATAACTTCCGAACGTATACCAAGAAGGTGATATTGGTGAGGTGACCAGATAATTTGTATCAAAATCCAGGGATACAGTTGTAATTGGTGAGGCTGATTCCATTTACATGCACAGTGAAATTGTTCTACCACCAACTTCAAAAACACAGTACGTACGTCAGCGATTGGAAGAGAGGGTTCACACACATATGATGAAGGTTGCGGTTCATTCTCATGGACTGAATAATTCAAACAAAAACCCGTAGTTTCTTTCGCACGATAAATCGCCGCAGATTGAGATATCGTAGAAAACAATTTATTTTGATCACCGACCTGGACCTTGGCCCCTGACAGATCGTCAGCTGTCTTCCATATACGTTTCACTGAATTCCCCTCTAACAATGTCTCTCGAATCCTTGAGTCACGGACGCCAGAAAGCAGCTGTTGTATCAGAACAAATTTATCAGTTTTCTTCTACTGAACCATAACGTACTCACATTGGGTGATTGAACGAAACAATCTGGAGATAAATCCATTCAACTCTTCTCCTGCCGCTTGACGTAACGACGAGAATATGAACCGTGAAGTATAAGTATTCATCCGTAATCCCCAATGTTTATCGAGATCAGCTAGCGCATCCGAAAACGTAAGTTTCGACTGTAGGTTTAGGGCATCGAGCAACCATCTACCTTCGTCCTCCAATCTCAATCTCAGTAAATTCAAATTGTGATCCTCAGTCAGCTTGATCTCACAGTTGAAAACCGGCAACATTTCCATGTAATCAATGAACGTCGATTTCCATGCCGTCCATTAATCAATCGATGGTGACAATATAAGATCGGTCCAAAATGAATCCGGGGCTTGTAGTGAATTTGACATAATGCAGGTTTGATCGAGCGAGGCCAATTGTTGTGTTCAAGAACGACGGAAAATACCAGTGGTAAGTAAGATTTATTCGAGCAACCAACTCACGATACGTTACAGAAAGCTCTAATTTCACACAGTACGGCCAGTGTGGAAACTCTCTCACAAAGTTTCACTCTAGGGTAGACGAGTTACCCGATGACAATAATTCAGAACACCACGAACAGCGCAGTACTCTCTATATATCCCCACGACTGAGAAGCAATAAAATGTACAGCCAGCTAACGTTCTGCGTGTAGCGCGCGGAATGGAAAAGTGAAGAATTTCTATGCCAGCGGAAACAGGTGATACAAGTGGGCTAAACAAACATGCTTCATCAGGAGGCGTCAAATTGTACAACAAAATAGCAACAAAAATGAAGCTGTTCTAAGAGGTCGCTACAGAGCTTA
>LUCH01003975.1:29263-44399 GCA_013368495.1 Paragonimus heterotremus
CGAGCATATCACCTGATGTAGTCCAAGAAGTGATGAACACCATTACTGTCAATCTATGGAGTGTTTCTATTTACCAGGATGGTATTATTGTGCATGCACCAAACATGTCTGTTCATGATGAACGAGTGTATGCTCTACTCGAACGTGTTTTTTTTCTGAACGTTGTTAACAATTCTTCCAATTGAATCGTTGTTACTTCCAAGTACTCATGTTTAGGATTTCTGGTTGGTGAGAATGGTTACCATTCTGATCCTAATCGTTTTCCACTTCTATCTCTGGCATCCACTCCAAAGAACTTTGATGAGTTTTGTTCTTTAATGAGTTCCCTCCAATTTTACTCTCTATTCATTCTTGTTCATTTCCTAGTTCAATCTACTTTCTCAAGGCAACTTTATTTCGACTGACTTACTTGAACGAATTCTCTGAGTTCTGTTGAATTTTCTGTCTTCCGATACAGTAGTGTGTACGTTCTCTCCGAAGTTACCATCAATATTGATCGCTATTACATCACCACTGTGTATTGGAGCTGTGCGAGAACAAGAGGGCCTTCCGGTTATTTGCATTTCTAAACAGTTCAGTTCATCAGAGCGTGGATATGAGCAAACACAGAAGGAAGTATTAGTGGTTTATTGGACAATCATCAAACTTCACAAATAACTGTTCGATGTTCATTTCGCTGTAGTTACTGATCATGAAACTCTTAAATTAATTTACAGTCCCAGTAAATCCCTTGCTGAGTATTCTGCAGCAAAAGCTCACTTCTGGAATGCTGCTTCAGCTGTGTACTCTTATAAAACCCAGTGCGAACTCCACTCCCCATACTGACTCTTCACCTTGGTACGCCGACTCAGAAGAGGGTGGTGATACAGAATGCCTACTAGCGTAGCCACTTCCAGTTTCTCGTTTTTATTTGATTCGTGACACTCGAAAATACTACCATGTAGTTTTTACCATATAACGTACTGGTTGGAACTGCGGTGTCCGGCAGATTTCTTGAATTCTACAAACTTGTAGATGAACACTGTATTACTCCTGATGAATTATTGTCTTGGTGATAGAATTGTTCTCACAATAAGATCCGTGGTTCCAGACTGCTTACACTCCGGTCATTTGAGAATTGAAAAGATGAAATTAATGGCACGTCTGACTTGTTGCAGGCTAGAATTGAATACTGATTTATGTAGCATCTCTGAAGCTTTTGTTCAGTATATACAATAAGTGTCATCGCAACCATCAACACGGACATCCTGGACAATGACATCTGAAGCCTGGCAATGAAAACATACTCATTAGCGTAGTCCATATTGGGACAAATACTATGTCTTGATTATCCTTAATTCATTTTTCACGTTTGTCGGAAGTTTATTTTGTGTCGTCAGCAACTGTGGATTTTACCCTGAGTTTATTTCCGGAAACGTTTAGTCGGGAAGGAATACCGTGTGCATTGGTCACTGATAATGGCATCCTTTTCACTTGGCAAAAGATTGGCTGAAGAAAGGTGGATGTCGACATCTGTTGACTGCACCGAGGCATCCTCAGTACAACGGTGCCGCTGGGAATTTTGTGTGTATTCTGAAAAGCGCAATCAAGTCAATAAACTCATCTAATTTTGAGAACACTGGCGAATGGTGCGGATAACTCTTCGATAGGGTGTGGAAATTCTGACCACTCAACAACAAGGAGCGGTCTAGCTAAGCGGTCCAAAAATCGTATCTTTGAAACCAACATACTTAGTTTAAAATCAGCTGAAGTTGTGAATCATCGTGGAGATGACTCGATCATCTTGAGAAATTATGCTCAATAACCTGAGTACTCGAATATATCGCCTACGTTATTTGGATGATGGATCTGTCCATCATAGACACATCGATCATCCTTTGTACAATTTATTTGTATCTACCCCGTGCACTGCAATTTACTAATACCGGTGAGTCTGAGTCTGTTCAAGATTCAAGTTCTTCGACTGAAATGCTGTTGAGAATGAATCACCACAGTTGCGTCTGTCTGAACGGCTCAGAAATAAAAAACGCAGAAACTATAACAATCTTGACTCTTATTTAAACTGTGGCAAATTTGGTGATTGTCAGTAAAACTGTTTCTCTTTGCTGTTGTTTTATTACATTGTTGAAAATAAACCTTACAATTGTTCTCGATAGATGAATACTTGCTTTGCTCAGTCCGGGTTTAATTACTACTGCGTCCGAACTAGCTCTGCGGTCGAGCTAAGTTAGTTACTTCATTTCGGTATTCCTAAAACTGTCGTGAAGATGATCATGGATCACAAAAATGCTGCATATTGGTGAGTATTGAACGTATGTTGATGACAAGATTTGTCATTCATATGAACTACCTTGATGTTTCTAACCTGTTAACTAGGATTGGTCTCGATGCATATAGAGTCTGGCTGTGAGAAACATCTAGCAATAGCTTCAACGTCACAATGATCAGACGGTGATTATTGTCAAGTCATTATTGCTACAGCAAACCAAAGATTTAAAATTCTGAGAAGCTGTTGAATGTGGGAATAATGGGAAAACCAAAGACAAAGATTCCAGCTATCTAGGCCACTTGTCTGTAGAAAAAGGCAACCTATCGTTCATTGTGACAAAAAGTTAAAGCCATGCACTTTTTACATCTGAACTACGATGATTACCACATTGACATTGACATATTATTGATATGGATGCAGGAGCGAGACCTAGGGAACGCAGTAGAAATCAATTTAATTGTCTCAAAACCCTCCGCAACCATGACCACAAAAGTATTTGTAACACTTCAAATTCCGAAGAGAATCTTTCATGCTTTCTGCCATGCATTCTTTCAACCTGTGTCTTCATGCCTAATATGCTCGTACGGTAGATAGAACGTACTGGTCTGTCACCAATATTCTAAAGTAATTATGGTATTGGTTGAAAATATTCACAGATAGATTACTGGAATAGCTATGAGGTTCATCAAATTCTGACATCCAGAAGTCGTAATGAAAATAGACCGTGTACTTCTATTACAGAAAAGTCAATGGAGACAGATCTCATCCACAAATTACCTTGTGCATCAGGTGGACAAGTGACAGGTCTTCTGTTGAACAGCGATAGACAGTGAAAGAATGATCCGATCGGAGTAAATAGTTCCCAGAATTTATTTAGTTCCAGTGAGTCCACCCCGTGACGTCGTTCTTCTTGTTTCTTATCGGAAATCCATGTGGTTGTTCCCTACTAGAAATTGGCGAGCATCAATATCAGATTTCATGTTTCTGATGTCTGACAGTAGTTCGGACGATTTGGAATTATAGGTAGAACTCAGAATTGAATCGAATAAGATTATTTGTTCGTGTATATTTCATCCCACTATTGCGAAGACTTTAGCGAAATACATCCTGAAAGTTGTTTCAGTCAAGAGTGATTATCTGCCAGAGGGGATCAGACTGAGCTCTCTTCCATTTTCGAGCTGCTCCGACACACTAAGTATTTGTTTCGGATCCTCAAAGCGGATAGTTTCACTTTCCAGCAACTCTGATTGGAACGTCTGCATCCATCTCTTCGCAAACATCCGGCAGTTTCTTACTTGAACTTTCTAATCCTACGCCTTGCCGAAAGCAACTACGTCACACATTGTTGAACGGTTGTTACACTGACAATACCCACACATCATATATATTATATCACATTGTCGGTAGGAGTATAAAATCAACTAACATGCGTCCTTTCATCACAAGCGTTCTCGTGAACCAACATCATTTTGTCAGCTCTAAATTAGAAAAGAGCAGCTGTCGTACTATGCCACTTACATCAGTGCTGTTCAATAGTAGCGTCAGAGTATGCATTTCAACATTGAGATAACTAAAGGAAAAATACAAAAAGAAATATCGGAATGCAGCATCGTACTAAATAGTTCTTGGTACGTAAGCGAACGCAAACGAACTGGACGTTGGCATCTGTGGCAACCGTGACGTTCTGGGCCCAGTACCGTACGTGGATGAGTGTTTTTTGGTTGTCCTGTATAGACGCACAATCCACATGTCGCTCTCTTGAATAGATAACGCTTGCGTCATTCGTGTTCTTGGCTCACAACATTTGGTGTCGTGACCAAGAGTGAAGGATGAATATTCCATGGCCGCAGCTGTTTGAGGATGAGTGCGTCCGGAGTTTCCTGGATGACTTCGAGAACGTGTCGGAGATGGTCGGAGCCAAGACCAACCGAGCGAAGCTGGCGGCCCTGTGGATGCTGCTCAAGGACAAGGCGTAGGCGACGCGAAGGGTCCCTGCAAATCTGGAGAGCACCGCCATGAAGAAGACGCTGATCGTCGAGTTCGGCTTCCCCGAAAAGGCGTCCAGTAAAGCACAATCTTCATTGCCCAACTCGCTAGTCCCCATGCCACACGCGTGCCCGCGATTTTGAATCAAAATTCCAGTCCACAACACCCCTCGGTTTCCGCTCACACGTCGTGTGCACTTCTATCCGATTTAGATGTATGGTTGACGCCTTATTTCCGAAGGATTTCCGCCTGCTATTCCTCGTCCGTTGATCCGATTTCGTTGAGCGATGGCTTGCCTGGTCGCTCGTGCTGTCCTCCGTCCATCCACTCTGGGCTTTGAACGTACTCCACAGTCGTGTCGGAATATTCCTGAGGTTGTTGGAATAATCAAGCCTTCAGTTTTGTCACACATTCCATTTCGACTGCCACGTCTCGCCCGTTGGCTCGATCCCGTCGAGTGATGACTCATCCGGTTACACACGCTGTCCTCCATCCCCTCGCTGTGGGTTTTTGAACGTACCTTCTCCCTGTGTTGAGGCATTCCACTGAGAGTTGGAATGGTTACACTTTCTGCCTGACAGTCCACCACACTATCTCCTCGCCTTTCTGCGCGAGTTACGAATCAGGATGTATCTCTGAAAACTGTGGATCGACGTGTAGAAATTCCACTGGCAAATTAATTCGGACAAAATTCTGTGTTGATCACTGTTTATTTTCGGCTTCCAATACGGTGAATACGGAAATTTTGTGAGAGAGATCTGTGACATGTTAACAGTTGGAGGGTACCGGCTGAGAAACTGGGTCCCGAATGGTTGTAACGTAGTAACATTAATATACTCCTCAAGGTTCTCACCATCTCTAACAAATGCTCCAGTCAAATCACTGCCATCACTACGAACTCTTGGTATCCAATGAGAGGCTGGAACGGACGAGTTTCGTTTGAGCCTCCAGCTTACCTGCAGAGTGGAGATTAGCAGATGGACGCTGTTCTGTGTCTCTTCGCTATACGACCCTCTGGACTTTGTCTCGTCACGGCTACTGCCGGGCGAACGTTTGCTTCAGAAGTTGTATAAAAGTGATCTCGGATGGAACGAACCATCGTGTCTAGAAGATCGCAAAGAGTGGCAAGCCTGGATGACAATCTGAAAATCTGTTGACGACTTCCAAGTCCTACGCTGTATGCTGTTTCGCAGCCTATTGTGACAGAAATATCCGAGCTGCATATTTGTCGTGATGCCTCGGAGTGAAGTTGTGGATCGGTAGCGTATCGCCGTTTTATCTTAAATGAAGGTGCGAGAAACAGTACACTGCTGTTCAACAAGGTTAGAGTTGCACCATCCAAAGCGATAACTATCCCGCAACTCGAATTATTCGCAACAGGCATAGCCATGTAGGTACATGAAATCATAGTTGAAAATTCAGGTCAGATGTTCAGATACTGTTATTTTTGACCTGATTTCATGATTGTCCTCTATTATATACACAACATGTCTATTCGGTTTTACACGTTCGTGTCTAACCGCCTTTCTGTGATCCCCCAGTCATCGACGCCCAAACAAAGGGAGCCCTTGAGATCCTAAGAAAATCCGGATGACTTAGCTTCGCGCGGTTTGACGGGCGGCCTGGCAACGGACGAATAACTGAAAGGTCCTAAATATTTGAGTCGACATGGCATGTCGTGGTCTCGGAAACCCAACTTTCTCCTCGAGCCCGACGACAACGAACTAAAGAAGATATTGATTCACATAAAATTTTGCCGTACAAGCAGACAATCTGCATAACTCCATTATTCAGTATTCTGGTTGGATTGGACTGCTCAACGTCCTGGTGTGTCTTACCCGATTCATTGTAAAAATGCATGACAGGCACCTGGAATTGGTTCTGGAAAGTCTATGAGGTCAAAGTGGCGGAGGTAGGTTTGACTAGATCAGTGCAGTCGGACTGCCTTCCTGAGGAAGTGGCCACGCTGTCCAGGCTGCCTGAGCGTGACAGCTCGTTTGTCCCCTATCGAAGAAGCTCGTATAAATTTTATCCCGTCATGATTGAAGAAGTTATACGGGCAAGATATTGATTTTCGCCATCATATCGTTGACCTCATTATAAGATATCATCACGAAGTGGAAGGTTACTCTGAAATGTCCCATTTGTTGTGTTCGCTAAAGAGGCATTTCAAGATCTTAGAGGGTGGCGCGGCAATCAAGTGAATCATTGGATCATGCTTAGCTTACCGTCGTCATTGTACCTCAAATGGTAAGCAAACAATGGCCTATCTACCAACTGTCGAAGTAAACGCAGCATGGCATCCTTTCACGAACGTTGGGTTGGATTATTTGGGAAAGTTTTGTGTGAAGAGGGTCATGACATCAGAGAAAATATACGGATATATATACACGTGTTTACAATCCCGAGCTGTGAATTACGAAATAGCCCGCTCGGTGAATACCAACTCGTTTACTATGGGTTTGTCAAGATTCAACGGACGCAGCATTAAGCCTGAGACTTCTTTTTCTGATAACGGTACGAATTTTGTAGCTGCTGACATAGAGCCTAGAGACCGGGTTCGCAATTTTGAGAGCAATTCCGTCAATGGCAAGCTCTTACAAAGGGGGATTTAATGGCAGTCTAACCTGCCGTATCCTAATCCCCTGGGTGGAAACGCCTTTGTCTGTTGTAGGGGCATGACTGCTAGACGCGAGAGTTCGCAAGGAGTTCAACACTTGTCGTGTGGCTTATTATATTAAGTATTGGTAGGCAAGCAGCCAGAACTGTACAGGACTACCAGCGGTTTGTCAGATGCGGACGAATTTTGGCGGGTGCTGTAAATCTGTTGGTACCTGAACTTAGAAAATTCTTTCCCACCATGATTTCTCATCAACCTGAAACTTGTTCTCACAACCTCACCCACCCCGTTTTGTTTCATCAAACTAATGTGATATTAAACGTCCACGAAACTAATAACCATTCCTGTTCTGGCCTACGTGCCTGACGGCTCACCCTCAACCTTGCTTGTGCTGTTAAGAAACCATTGATTTGTTGGACATGACCATAATCGCGAATGATTGGGGGTTGTCTCTTATAATTATTGATGTATTTTCTCCAACAGTACCGTAGACGTGGCTCGCAACAAATCCTTTTTCACACTCCGAATAATTCGAACCTATTCTTCCAGTGGTAACAGTCGGATTACCACAATTATTCCCGTCTTCCTGAGAGATGCAACTCATCTTACTGCGATTGCAATTATTCTATTGAATTTTGAGATCCATGTACTTTTTTTCACTATGCTGAGTCCGCTTTTGAGAATGTGGATGTGTTTATGAATGTTTTCATCACTGAACTCACTTCATTACCATCGCCGTTTTTCTGGTGACCTCACAATCTTGAGGGTTTTCGTAGCTGAACACCTCTGAATTAGCAAGCTGGTTCAAGGCTTCTTGATTACGGACTTCGATTTCGGCCTCCATATGAAAATGTCCTGCTTACCCGCAAAATTTCCTGAAGATCATGCACTAACCTAGAGTCCCAGGTACCCAGTGTACACGTAAATACCGTTCATAATGATTTCAGGTTTATATCGACACTATTTCATCTATGAGAAAATCATCTAATACAAACTTCACAAATGATCACAAGCCCCACTACTCGAACTGAACATTGTCGTCCGCTGCAAACATCTGACCAGTCCTGAACTCATTTCGGGAAACTCTGGTTTACTCACGAATTAGTGATCCGACTGGCCTGATCAGTTCGGTTGACAGAGAAGGAGAACATTCACAGTAGTTTTGTCGTTACTGCAAAATGCGCGGTTGGACTCACCCGTGTGTTGAATCGCTTAGTATACCAGAATATAAACAAGATTGATTATCAAAATCCACAAGAAACTTTGACATTTCGACAGTTTTAACATGATAGTTTGGGGAACTGCAAATTACCGCCGCAGTTTGACTCATTTGGTACAATTCTGTCACGGGTACAACACACCTCATTGCTCCTAGTTTACAACCACTCACAGCAATTAGCAGTTCATAGAACCTGCTTACATGCACTGCCCCAGTGTCACTCTTATGGAATTTGTTATTATTCTGTACATGATTCTTCATTTGTGAACAGTGTGCTGTTATTTTGGATTAATTATCGTCACGTTCACGAAGGTAACGTTCCTAATTCAAACGGTAATTCATGTTGATCATGCCGTCTCTTTTCGTATTTCACAAGACTGAAGTCAGTGTGATCTGATTGCCCCTAAAGCCGTCTGGATTTGTTGTTGAAGACTTGAGTCAATTAGACTCTCCGCATACAATCGTTGTTGTCATAAAACAAATATCAATGGGGTACTCGCATGGAAGTATGTGTTGTTGGGAGACATTCTGTCTACTATCTCTTTAGTAATTGGTTCATTAATGATTCGAAATCGAATGTATCGGTAGACTTTTCCCCAATGTTAGCCAAAACACGAGGACTGTCGTTGGAACGTAGCCAGACGGTTTGACAATGTCCCTTCAACATTGGTGGGGATGTAACTTAAATGAAATTATAACGACTTAGTGATGTGAACGATACTCAAGCTTGTGTACATATATGGTTGAAGTAGAAAGGAGTTTTCATTGAGATAAATTGAAATCAGAATGATTTCTGTACTCAAGCGATGTGTACATAAGTTGTAAACTGTGTGCGTGCGTGAGTGGCCAGGACCAGTAGATAACTGCAAACGCTCTCCGACCCGGACAAACTGTCAGCGGTGACTTTTTGTGATTCCGTAGAATTGCTATCACTGACCTTGATTTCGGATCGAAAGAATGTTTTTGTCTGGAAGCGTAATTTAAACTGGTGTGATTTTGCGACCACCCATTCACAGAAACGTGGACGCATGAACCTATAAAAACAGATTAGTTGAGACCGTATAGGCCAACGACGTGGAAGACTCGGCAGTGATAACAATCTCCACGCACGATGTTTATACAGAAATGATCTAGTGTGAATTTTCTCTGCATGATGAGAATGGTCATGTTGACCGTTACTTTAGAATGTCAGGGTAAGTCTGTGACCGTTATCTACACCAAGGCTTCACGCTATCTAAGAGGCAGCAAGTTTATGTTGTCTGAACATGTGAAATCTACAATGCACGCTAATTTGCCTTTATGATATTCAACATGATTGTGAAGATTGTGTGTACTTAAACATGGGCTCATCGGCTGTCGATAGTTACAAGCGACGTAGACCATGTATTAGGAAAGCATTTGTGAAAATCCACGATAACTGCATACACTTCTCAGGGCAAACATAAGGCCACAAATAACTCATAAATCGGACGTTACCGTGTAACATGATGATTGAAATTAAATGTGATAGGAACAGGATCTATTGCATACTGTGAGATATGTTTCATACAAAATGTTTTGAAAGAAAAATGACGACACCTATTTATCAACACTATTCCGTTGAATTTTCAGGTCAATCGGGTGATGAGAATTTGAATAGTAAGTTACTTGAAGCATTCTGTGAAATTACTGACAGAAATTTGACTAGACGATTTCTGAGCAATCACAGATCCTATGAGATTTCGACATAAACCATATTGTTCCCGCGAGAAAGTAACGAAAAATCAACCATATTAAGGTAATCCATGATTTCCGGTACAAACTGTTGCACATCCTCTACCCGCATAAATGAATGCCTCATGCTTGAATTCAAAATTGAATCCAGAACAGCATGTTAGATGGACGGTTCATTGTACGTGTACACAACGTGCAGTTCATCCCTCGGCTAGCCAACAAAAAGATTTACACTTATTCTCCGAGTCACCACAAAATTTTGCAATCGAAATGAAAATTTAAGATTGTATAAACTGTTTTCAGTATCAGATTATGTACAAACCTGAGTGAGAATATGACTAACCCTTGGATGATAATGTTCACTCGGATGTGTTGAAATAAACTTGGTGCATTTATAAATGTTGTTTGTTACTGCTTATGTGATGCAGATAGAAACAGTCAGTTTGCCAGAGGTGGGAACTACCATGGTAAGTCTAACATGTATGTAGCTGATTACGGACATGAAACACCCAAAATTAGCCGAGTCATTAAGCATAACGCAGTTCTGATGTTTAGTCAGTTAACTTTGCATACATGAGATAAGCGATCACATCATAACTTTGCTAGACGCCAGTTAACCGTTCCATGTACAATTTTGAAAATTGTAATAGTTTCGCGCAAAGCTATTTTCATAAATCTGTCGATACATGTGCCATGTTGTCGAGTGTTGTTTTAATTGCAGATCTGGTGAGGCATTCGAATCTGATTAATCAAAGGAGAGGTAGGTAGATTGTGTGGACGATATGCAACGGTTTGAATTTTGTTCCTCACACAGTCAATCATTTCGTTTCAACTACTCAGAAGAATGTAATGAATATCGACCAAAACATTTAAGATATTGGCTAATCGGGAGACAATGTATGCCATCGAGATTAATATTTATGTATTATGCGGAACATATCATATTACCACGGATAGTAGCTTCTACTTGAAAATGTACTCGACTCTGAGTACTGGTACTTGGTTAAACATGTAGCTCATACATTCTTAAAATGTTCACGCGTTTCACTGAATTACTGGCTTCTGACAGGGCTAACTGATTTTTAACATTAATCTTGACCGAGTATTCTATGAGTGATTGCCAAGACAGTGGACATTTTATATGAACAGTACGCTGAATACCGTCTGTCGACTGTATGGTGAAGCATACGAGTTCTGTATAAATTACACTATCACATAGACAGCACTGATCTTATCTGGAAAGGTTGGCATCTTCTGGCAGTTTGATAATTTGACGTTTTGAAACGTACGTTACAGGAATGTTGTCCGGTAATGCGCTTCTCGTTGAGGCAGAGAGGGGAGGGGAGAGAGCAGAGGCAAATGTAGCATGGAGTTGGTATTATACTGGCCACTCTTCTGACTAATTCAATATGTGGCTCAGTAATTACTCGCATGCCCTTTCTACCCACTATTTTCAACCATAAACCTAGGCATCCAACCAAATTACATTTGTTCAAACATATGTGATGCACCTCCTGTTGAGAGGGAATGCAAAATTTGGCAAATTAAAAGTTCTGGCACTTCCCAAAATGAAATCTTATCGTTTCTGATTGGTTCTTACAAACGAAAAACAGTACACACATATTGTCGCATTCATCTAAGAATCAGCATTCCACTTGTACTATTCCGCAGACTTTATTCTTGAATGAGTTGGATAATACTGAACACATGATTGATCCGTTCTTCTATTCAGCTGAAAGGTCTCGGGTGTGACAAACTGGTGTTCGCAAAACAAATGCAACTACTCTATCAAACATTCATGCCGTTGGTATAATTTGATGAATACATTACATTTATAAATTAGTCCGCCATGCTGAATGTCTTCTCTATTTTCGTTGGGTTACTTGTGATTGTGATAGCTCAATAAAGCATAGTTTGAAGAATTCGATCGAGATGTGTATTATTCTGACGACAGTTTTGACAGCGACGACCACCAATGTTCACAGATAATTGGCATTCACTAACGCTGTAGTATTCCTGGGATTAACTGGACGATATTTAGTTGTGTTTCGAGGTCACCGAGATTGGTTGACATTTGTCACGCAAATGTTCACATGAATGAGTAACTTGGACAGTCCGCTTGACTCGGCTACTGCATACCCCTCTAAAGTGATCTAACTCCTCACAATTCGTTTAAAAATGGTTGATTTGCAATGCGATTATCAGCTTCCTAATTATGTACTGTCCAGTATGTCTTATCCTTCAGCTAACTCTATCAGTTATAAGGTTGAAGGACTCTTGTGCGTATTACAACAGTTCATATTTGGAAAACTGCATAACGGGATATTTTCACGAATATCACTGTGTACTGCACTACGCTGTAGTGTTCGATATCGAAATCTCAAAACCTTCTCGTGTTTTGACCCCGTCATTTTGTTACCGTTCATCTGTACGTTTGAGAAGCACATATATATGTAAAGCTAGCTAAACCTAGAATATTTTTCCCATACACTCATTTTTTCACAGGAAACGTAAAAATATTGACCTACTAGAACTTAAGTGCTTAGTTCAATACAGTATCCAGATACTGTTACGTTTCCCGCTTAACAGAATGAAGTTACATTGGTAAAACGGCTCATTACATCAACATCATGGGCAGATAGAGAGCAGTCTACTTACAACAAGGCAGTATGCACTGTGTGAACAAGATACGTGTGTGTGTGAGGTTTGTTCACATGGTCAATCAGATGGCCAATCCCAATAGTTATTGATTATTGATCTAGATGGTGTCGCACCATTCGTCAGTCTCCTATTTCAGCCCGTATAATTTGTTCGTTAACACTTGTGACAGTAACGATTCATCATGCGTTTTCACTGAGTGAAAGCATAAAGACATGAACGGACTCAAACACACATGTGTATGCATGTCGAAGCGGTCTTCTGTTATTTTCTGTTCATCGATTACTTTCGATTGAGGACGTTCGTGAAGTGAGTCCATCGGAGTGAAGAGACAATGACCAAACATGAGCTCGGTGGGAATGTTGCTGATAGCTTGATTAACACGATTCAGATAAACGAAGAGAGCGCGATCCAGGTGCACCTGCAAAGGGGCACTACGTTATTTCATCAACGTGTTCTTCACCGTCTGCACATCACGCTCAGTGAGGCCGTTCGACTTGGAATGATAAGGTGCTGTCGTAACATACTTGATTCCGTTCGAAGTATTGAGATCAGCAAATTCAGCAGTGGTGAACACAAAACCATCATTGATCACAACAGTTTCTGGTAAACCAGATGTTGCGATGGTTGTAAATAATTTGCTTATTTTGCGTGTGTGTCGTTGTTGTTGTTGTCGTTGTTAAGAGAATGTGCGTATCAATCCACTGTGGTTGGAAATCCACGATCGGTAAATTCATCTGATCCTCAAACGGGCGGAAAAGTCCGAATGGATTCGCTTCCACGGTGTTTTTGGTCATCTATATAGGTTCGGTTGTAACTTTAAAATCGAACTCTGGTTTTCTTAACTTAATGCATTTGAATTAACTAATGACACAATGTCGTCAATTTCATGATGTCTGGCTGAGCATCGTAGAGTCTATCATGTCGGATTGATCATTTTGTCAACTGCGGGAACTAATTGCATGCACATCTCCAAGAAACACAGTGGGTACTCCATCACGTTGGATTGACTGTTGTATTGTTAATCCACAGAATACTCAAGCTCTCATCGATTAGATTAGTCAACTTGAAAGCAGACAACTTGCGATCATTTCACTTGGAGGGACAATCTTTCCGAATGGGACCTTTCCTCTGGCAGAATCCATGCGTCGAATTCCTGTCTGGACAATCAATCGGTTTTGAGTGATATTCAGCAGAACGATAGCGAAGAAACTTGTCCGTCCAATTTTCTTTTGTTGGACGCAGTTTACAGTGTTTCCGATTCCACTGTTTCCAATTGCTTTGAAAACGTACTACTTGCCACAGTGTGATGTAGTCAGATATTTAGTAACGCATACGCAACATAACCGTCTTTCACTACAATCAAATCGCTCCCATATATGTTCCTCAAGCTCTTCAAAACGACATACTACTGGTGAACAACTTCAATTTTAGTTCGAATTTCGACTGAAATAACCAGAAGTAGTTACATGAGATGTTCCCTACGCAGCGTTAGGTTCTGCAGCTGGCTCCAATCAAATGTGTTCAGTCAAATTGATTTTACACCAATATGATCATTGTGCATTTCCGTCTATGTCCCGTTTACACGAATTTTTATGAGCTACAAACATGATCACTGAACTTAACAGGATGATCCTACTAAAGCATAGACGCATGTGATGGTTTGGTAGATTTCACGACTGCCTTCAACCTTCAGGAATATTCAATCTAACGTCCCTGTCATACGTCCAAAACTTAGACCGTCTATCTATTGAGAATGGATTATAACGACTGTTCCCTTGGTTATTTCACAGCTGCTAATTCAAATGTTTCTTGGCGTATATTGTAGCTCCGACTCAACCTGACAATTCTCAGAAGACATACTTTGTTCCCAAGGAGATTCGTCTGGGTTAAAATGAAGACATGAACGAAAAGTAGAGTAAAATTATGGCACAACAATCCAAGAATCACTTAGTAGAGGACGTCATTTAGAAGATAAACAAATCAACTATCTCCAATCACAAACCTTTCAGAGTAGGTGGTGGTCTGATGTTCATCCCATAACGACTGACTTCAAGCTATTATCAGGGTTTTGTGCTTGCGCGAGACCGAGCACTAAGAAGTTCGAGTGATGACAACCGGTCTACAAAGGTAACTTAGAGAACGGTTGTATTAATCTAATCAGAAATGAAGCAGATCACCGGTTTGAGACCTGGCTATTGTTCTGACGAGAAGACAATATCGGTTTAACTGTCCAATATGTGAAAATCGTTCTCAACTACTAGTTCACATTGTACATCGGATTATAATGACCATTGCCCACCGCCTGCCTGCTGCAGCGTGCGATTGCGTTTGTTTGTTTGCATGCCCGTCGGACGGTCCGTGTCAATAGCGCCACACAACATTTTCATCTTTCTCACGGGCTCGACGGTAAGATATTGAAACTCTGCAGCCCCTTCGGCGTATCGGTGTCGTTTGGCCCTGGTTGAGACCTATTGTAATTATCGTGGGATATGTGTTGGGTCTCTCAATTATCTGTATGTTTACTTCGCGTCTGATATTTGTTGTGTATAGCTGGGGAACAACAATTTGGTGCATGTCCGCGCCAAGACTGATGAGCCCGTATAGTTTCGTTTTTCGTCCGTATATTTAGTTTATCGGACGTATTTGACTGCTACTTCCCCATCCATTT
>LUCH01003976.1:0-17179 GCA_013368495.1 Paragonimus heterotremus
CTCATGAACAGCGAGTCCGTGGTTCAAGTCCCGGCTGCCGGGGCGATGATATGCACTCCTGACGAGCTCTAATGAGAACGAGTCTCTTGTCTTTTTCGCGAACTCTTTCCGCCTCGCGAGCTGACTGACTGGTTCTTATGAGCATTTTTCTATTCTGGTCCCTTTCCCCTATCCATTCTTTTGTTGCAGTGTTATGCGTGTGATAATTCTTTTATATGCCTTCAACTGTCATATGCTTCTAGAAAGCGAGCTGCCTAACAGATTATTTTGTGATTATTGGATATTTGTCAATTTGCACATAGCACTACTTAGAATGCTGTATGTGCGGTTTGGTGCACATGTCTAAATTTGGTACAGTCATTTAGTGGTCGATCTGACTGGAGGAGACATCTGGGGATATATGGAATTTGATAAACTAACACTTTCCGTAATATGATAGATCATTCGCAAAGCTGTTCGCAATATGAGGATATAACAGATTTTGATAGACTAAGCCATTGCGTGATATGCTTGCATGGAATCGCATTACAAGCATTACACTGATATACTCATGTAGAAATGCAGTTAGCCATGCAATCATAATTCGACTTGTAGACTTGCATGAACTACCCGATCACGTGCCATGTCACATGTGTCGGAGTGAGTCGGAACACAAGCTAACCGAACCAATCATACGCTGATCAATGCGGCTTGACTAACTAGAACATTAGGTGCTATTCGAATATAAGTGTTCAAGCGAGTTGCAATACAAGCATACATCTAATATATATTCATGTAGAAATTGACCTGACCAAACGAATCATATGCTGATGATTACTGTATGATGAACTAAATTATCATATGCTGTTGTCTGATAAGTGTTCGACTGAGCAGCAATATAAGCATACATTTGATACATTCATTTGGAACTGGAACGCGAACTGGAACTGCAACTCGAGCTGACTGACCGATTGATTTGAGCATATTTCGATTCTGATCCAATACCCGAATCCATTCGATACTTGCACAAGTGTACTTAATGTTTTTATTATTAAATTCTCGACTCATTTATAACGCTGCTGTTAATCTCTTGCTGTTCCCCTTCATGTCTTCCTTCAGGTGCTTTGCATTGTCTGATTTTCTTTTATAATTTTATCCATTATCTCTCTTCTTCGGAACCGAATTTTTTAAATTCTTCTCTACTTTTCCAGTTGTGTTCACAGACAACCCCATATCAGTAGTAGGCATTAATGAGTAATCATCGGTCGTGATTAGTGTATTTGTGATTAGCATACTACTCACAGTCGAGAAGGCGTACTTTTGGGAACTTAAACGTAAACCTCAATACCAGTCAGACGAGGGTCCATTGAGGATTATCAGGCTATTGTTTACGCACTATTTTGAAGGTATCACCAATGCGAATGAAAACGTACTTCTACCCAATGTTTGTGAATGTACGTCAGCCGTGCAAGTGAATGTACGTTTTCCAATTCCTATGTTTAAACAAACTTTTCGAGAGTTCCTGTAGTTACCAACTTTGCAGATCGAGCTTCTTTTGCTGTCGCAACACTAGTACTTACCATCGTACGTTTTTGGCTTGGCGTTTCGCTGTACAAACCTAAAATCAGTAAACCTGTGTTGACTTTGAGCTCACTGAGACACCGACACACGAATGTTTGCCCCATTCGATTACCCTAATGTATGCCGTTTTCGGGCGGTTTGAACTACTTGCCCACCTGTATTTTGTTCCGACCGATTGACTGATGTCCGTATTTTGAGATTCTTGAACTATTGAAGACCCAGCCACCCCAAGAAAAATGGAAGGCCAACATATTCATGAAGATTTCATTTTTACCGAACGAATATTTTTAGGATTTTATGGGTGTGATGAATTGCTTTTACGCATGTCCTCTTTAGATAACGGCTGTAGGTCTGTGTACTTGACTGATACTGACATATTCATGTACAGTTTGCGCTGACTGACTGGCTCATGTCTGAATTACTTAGCTTTACTGAATAAGTCAAATCACTGCCACCTCCGGAATAAGGCGGTTCGACGCACATGTCTAGAGCAGATATTCATGTAACCCTCGGGATGACTGACCGATCCCTATGCCAATTTTTCTAATCTGATGAAGTAACCCAATCTAGGTCATCTTTAAAAAATTGTACTTATGGTTCAGTATGCTCGTCTGAAGTCTATATATCCATGTAGAACACGAGTCGTCTGATGGATCCCTCTCCAAATTGACCTGTTTTATTAAATTAACTGAATCCTGGTCATTTTCAAAATAGTGTTCGATTTGCACAGTGTGCATCCCTGACGGAAGTAATAGAAACTGGGGCTGACCGAGTCGCATCCGGAAGTTACCATTATGACAAACTATTCTAATTCTTGGAAACCCAGAAAAGATGAATATTCGAATGTTTGCTCACGCCTGACTGACATTCTTTTGTGATATTCGAGGTTACTGGCCATGTTTTACTCGGATTTTAGATTTTGATGAAACACCCAAATGCATGTCATTTTTATATAGATATTCAAGTGAACTGGTATGCATGTCTTAAACAGGTAAAACTGGAACAAACTGACCGACACGTATCCGCATTTTTAAATTCTGACAAAATATAAGAATGCGTACCATCCCTGAGTGGTTTTTATGGCGCTCGATATGCATGCCTCAAAGTGATATTTTCATGTACAACTCCAGCTAATCGACTAATTGGCATCCGGATTTTTGGATTTTGCTGAACCTGACAAATTGACGCTGTCCGGAACTTTTTTCGGGAGGTTCGTTTTACTTGTCTAATTCCGAGATACTTATTTAGTACTCTAGCTGACCATATAGTTACAACGAGGATTTTGTGATGTTTGTCACTGGATGTTCTAGCTATTTTCATTCACTATTTGGATGTCTCTTTATTGTATTATTTATTCTGACAGAGTCCCTCCTTGTACCCTTTCCTACCATGTTACTGCTTTTGTTGACTTATTTGGCTTTTACGTTTTTGATCCATCGTCTAATTTGTCCAGTTTCTTCAGTATAAAAGGAAACATCCGGTCGCCAAAGGGTATTCGTTTGAATCGTTGTTGTTTTTCTTATCGATGAAAGTGTTTTTCTTCGTGGTTCGATTGCTTAATTTACATTTTGCGATAATCTGACTTCAGATTCAATACTGCGAATATCCTAGTCTCCTGAAACCTATCAAAACTTCTGACACCGCTTGGGTGATCTCGACTTCGTAAACTTCAATCCCTTTGATTCCCTGGGACCAATCGCATTATGGAAAGCTCCCATTAGGCTTTCCCATTGTCACTAACAGCTGAACGAGACTTGTCGATAGCTTACATTTCGCTTGTAGTTACTTTTTCTGCTGCAAGTGCCCCTGATTTATCCTGGGGTCGAAAGTTTGAAATCAGCTCCGTTCGGGTTGGATTTTTTGTTTAATTCATTAACAGTAGCCGTGCTGTTAGCGGCCGGTATTGAACGGTTAACGGGAGTTGTGCGTACTTCATTCAATTGCCAGTCGTCGCACGCTGGGATCGATTAAGATAGGTTTGCTTCAATCTGCTCAAGTCCCGGTTTGAGCATTCTCATTAGTGGAACCGTCTCATGTTTCTCATACTTGTCTTGTCGCAAGTCAATCGGGGCTTCAGGATTGTCGATAACTTCTGCGCCTAGTATTATCTGGCAGTCCACGAAAGAAACGACGAGCTACATTCTGAGTGAATAATTGCCGATTCCAACATCGTAGTCCGTCAGACCAGACTAAACATAACCACAGTTCCAACGACTGTTGTACATGACTGAACGATCCTGGCTTTGGTCCAGTTAGCGACATCATGCTAATGTATCAACCAAACAATACTCCAAGTTTTGTAGGGACTTCTCGTGCTGCGTTTAGAACCACCTTAGCCCCGCCACTGAGAGTCGAACGCAGGGCCGTTAGCGTAGCTCGGATGGTCTTCATCCCAATCACTTTAGCTACACCCTTGAAGTCCTTTGTGGAGCTCCAAACGTTCGACAGTTGCAACCCCCGAATCACCATTCTTAATTCTGATCACCACACCAACTGTTGTGGCCGAAAACGCAACTGGTATAACAACGGTTTATTCGTTTAACCCACGTAGATAACATATGTGTAGACAACGCAGTACCAGCACAGCATGATCGTCTCAACGCAGTACAGATGTCAGTGACAATCATTTGTGTAGGAAACACCATTTTTTGTCCAACTGTTCCTCAGTTTCCTGGCATTTTTACTCGGTAACTTCGATCTTTCAATACGTACGGCCGCCTGACTACGCGAGTAGTAGAGTTTGGTTGTTCCTCTTCACCACGTTAATACACTTTATATTACCAGTTGATTTAAGTGCTGCTGTCTATAACTTTGCTTGTAATCCTGAAAGTATGAAGTATGCGTAAAAATGCTACAGTATTCTATATATGCTACTTCAAATACATTCTACGGTTTGATCTAGGCCTCTACTTATCGTTGATCTGACGAGTTCAATTAACAAACTCAGTCAGAAATGGTGACGGGTCGGGAAACGGTAACTGTGTGCTAAAATTATGGGATGGAAATGTTGTTCACTTTATGGCAGCCTACATCCCCAACTTTTCATATAACTGCAAAAATATTATGTGGCATATCGTGCCAAGTATAGGATTTCAACTTGAGTGAGATATTCTAATCGCTGAATGATCTATTATGGTAACAATAATGCCATTTGGTCTTCTAACTAGGCGATGCACCGGTAGCGCAGAACTTAGTATCATTTATTCTAGAATATGGGTCACATTAGATCGATCATTACCCACAGGTATTTAGTCACCATGATTATACAAACGCGAAGTCCGTCCGTCAACTTATGTTTGCGTGTGTCTGGTACTTTGGAAATTATACTCATGACATCTATTTTCGACCATAATTGTCAAACCGCCAATCAGCTCATAACGACGCGCAGCAGAATAATGATGGACAACTTGGTGTCCCGAACAACTTTCGAAATTGTTATCACTCATAAAGCGACATTCCGGCTGCTATGTTTATTCCATTAGGCTGTCGAACCACCTCCTCACAAATCATTGGAGGAAACAATCATTTGGTTAACTGGTTACCTACGTATGACGGCGTATTTATTCCGCCAGCTTATTACTAGCCATCTCAAGCCAGGACAGGTCTCTATGCGTCTCCAGACATTAGTTTTCGGTTACCCACACGATCAAGACCCCAGCGGGTGGAATTCCTTTAACTCAATTAGCTTGAATAGCACAATACTAATCTTAATAAAATGCATACAATATCTAGCGAACGACTGCAAACAACTTCATTTGAAGAGAACTGTTAATTTAGTCTGACAGTTAAGCCAAGAGTAAGAATAAAGGGGTTTGTGCATAATTATGGTTAGGTAGGAAATGGTGGAAGAGAAGTAATACCAGATGCGTGTGACTGGATCTAGTTGAAGAAGCAGGACTAGATTTGAGAAGGTTAGAATTAACAGAATGAGCCATCAGGTGGAATTTTAAACGCCACATTTTCGATAAAACGGATTTACTGAAACTAATGAATTGCTCCCAGAATGTTCTGTTGTAGCGCTTCGGTGACTTCAAAAGTTCGATGAAATGTATAGGTAAATCATCGACAATAAGGTTCAGGAAAACAACGGCTAATAAGTGTCTCTGTTTGAAAGCCAGTAATGATAAATCGACTTACTTTAAACACAGAACGTAAGATGACAGCCTTCCTACTTTAATGGAAAATATTATCAGCACGATGTAGCCAGGTCGTAGTGTTACTTGACGTTGTAGGGGTTCGAATGTTTTTACCCGAAATTGGAAGGTTGATGTTCGGTCAACCGAAACATCATGTTAAACTGATCGACATACCTCAGTTTGTTCTCACACATTCTTTAATTACCTTGTTGAATCTGTCGTGCATGCAATCAGGTCATTTACTTCTCTAACATGTCATATTCACTATGCAACATGGTACGACTGCGATAATCATTTGAACCATATTTCAAAGGCTATTGTGAATTATAAAAGCGACTGTTTATCCGATCACGGTCAGGCACAAGGCCTGACAAGGATCGCCCTACATAGTGTTTTACGTGGAATGCACGACATGGTCAGCGATCCCAATTATGTCAACAACCCTAGTTTCGGTGCAACCAACACATTATCTATTTCATTGTTTGGTATGGCTTTTGGTCACTAATATTGCCACAACAATTACTCAGGTTTCGTCACACCCTGCTACGTGACACATCGAAAGGAACAACTGTTCACTACTGCACAGCATGCTACACAACATATCTTGGCTTGATGCTGCCATGCTCAATTCCACGGTGAGGATTTTTGACTCCAAGACATGTACAACTTTATCCAGCTAACGAGTTACAAGTGTAGTGGCCTAACCAGTCAAATGATAAAAATAACCAAAACATGGTAGTACCAAAGAAGAGTCGTAACGGTTATGGATAGGCCCAAGGATAGACGTACAAATTAAACAGGAGATATATGGGTAAAATATGAACGACTCACTGATAAGTCAAAGTCTGTTAGGTTGAACAGACCACTACCAGATAGGAGGACAGCGCCAGAGATGAGAATCGTTGGCCGACCATTAAATTAATTTCGATGGCAGGTAAATGAGAAAACTTTGCCACATTAGCCGGTTGGTCTGTTAACTCCCAATTCTCCAAAAAAAACTGTTTTTACCAACGGTACTGGACGCAGAGAGAACGCAAGGCTCGCGAACCGAGAAGTGTGAGTGAGTTGTATTTACTGACTATCGATTAGTTCGATTAAGTTGGTTTAAATGTTAGCTGTACATGAGAAGTTGAGGCAAGTGAAACGTGTGAATAATAATCAGAATTATGAAATAGAAAATAGTGTAGAAAATGTTACACAAGTCAAGGACCACTCATGCCAACCTATTCGTCTATCATAACTCGTAAATTTCCACTGCTTCAGTGGACAATTTGCAACAGTCAACAATCATTTCTTATGCGTGATCCGGATTCTGATAAGTCCATACATTTTGTTATACAGTTTTGTTATTCACGTATATTTGGCATACTGTTATTCACGTGTCATATAAGTATTTCCATTGCTATCATTCACCTTCTGATCATAAGTAAATTTTGCGTCAATAACTTAGCCTCTTGTTACTCAAAAAAGAAAACCGAAACAGAGGTCCGTTATTTACATGAAGAGATGGATCATCGTAATGAAGTTCTTCAGAATGGTCACCCGTCATATCGACACTTTCTGCTGAGCTGAGAAACAGGCTGCTGGTTTTTGACCATTGTGGCAATTCGGACAGATATACAGTGAGACAGGCAAAGGGAGTAAAGTTGAATGTTTAGTGCTTAGTTCTGTATACCCATGAGTTGGCGTAGACGTCGTGTTAAATAAGAGAAAGACCTGGAATAGGTTTTCTCTTTAGGTTCACGCTGAGAATAGTTGAAGTCGGAAAGATTTTGCATTAGTTTATCAAATACCGTTGTCCATATCTGATGTAAGGAATATCAGTCTTGAGGTATATGATGAACGCCAACCAACAAAGCAACAAATTCCCATATACGCAAAATCACCTGAAAATAATCGATTCTTGTAATTTGAAATAACTGAGACGCAATATAAACCATAACCCAATATTCCGGGTGGAACCTGAAAAGAAATCATTCGAAACAATGAGGCGTCCAACCAGTGATGTAAGACAGAGAGAACATCGACGATCTTCTTTGGATAATGCAAGTTCACGCAGACGCAATTCTAGTGTCCCGTTTCACAGTTCACGTTCGGAGAGAAATCCTAATTCCTTAGACAGTGATACTGACTTTCTTTGTGATCGAGCAGTAGAATTTATGGAATCGGGAGACATTCATAGTGTTGTGGCCGTAGAGTTGGCAGAACACAGCATGTATTTCGAACGACTCCTCAGGTACCACAAGGGTCGCGGATATATCCGCCTACCAGAATTTTTAAACTCTGGGTTCACTGCGGTTCTAGAATTTATTCGCAAAGGTACAACAGAAATAACCCCTGAAAATGTGTACCATGTTTTCATTGCGGCAGATTACCTACTTGTTCCAAAACTGAAACAAGAATGTGCCAATTTATTGAAAGATGTGGCTAACGACTCCGCAACAGCCATTGCCCTATGGTTAAGCTGTCGTTCCCTGTACTGGCCCGAAGTGGGCTCAATGGCATTCCAGAAAATTTTGGAAAATTTCGAAACCGTCTGGCAGTCACCTGACTTTCTTAATCTCGAAGCTGTAGATGTTTGGCGTATACTTCGAGAAGATGGACTTAATTGCAAGCGAGAGCGAAGCGTGTTTGAAGCCATAATACAATGGATTAATATAGCTCCCAAAGCACGCCTTCAGTATGCTGTGGATCTATTTTTGTGTGTGAGAGTAGGAATGCTAAGCGTTTCAGACTTGGAGGCAGTGAAAAACAGTGATTTAGTGAAGTCTGTCCCCGACTATGAAGCTCTACTTAGAGATTGGCCAAACTGTCTAAAGGAAACTGGAAATCCCATAATTGCTGCTTGTGGGAGGCAGTTTTTTACCCCCCGACTTCCGCATGAGGTAAGCTAGCTATTTCTTAACACAAAGTTCTAATTATTTTGCAACCTCATCGGGCACCTTCTAGGCAGAGAGATTACACATAACGAGGAAGGCTAGTACGGTTGAGATGGTCTAAATCCATAACAAATGAAATAAACGACGGAGAATGAAGTGAACTCACAATCAGAAAATCTTCTACATGATCCGTAGTATCTGCGAGAGAAAAAGGATGGTCGTTGTGAGGATAATGCGAATGAAATTGCACTGGCTCCTTGAGATAACAGGATTGAATCCTCGAAGAGGTATCGCACAAGGCGCATCCAGCTTAGCAGGTTTGCATTATCTCAAAACTTCACAAAATACACGAGCACATATCATTAGAGTAAGAGATGTCAGTCATTGTTGTCTGGTTTGATTCATCTGGTCTAGTTATGTGACATCTGTCGCGTTAGTTGTACAGTTTGCAAACGTGGCGTCACATCTACGTAGTCATTCTATCCTGGGTCTGAATGCACGACTTTGAAAAATTCAACATTTTGAATAGTCGTTTTTGAACACACACTGGTGGTGAGTGTAGACGAATGACAGTGGCCACTGCGATTTTTGGTATACGTCCTTTGACCTGCCTTGATTGTATCCTGCGGGTACGATTGATCGGCTCGAACGAATTGGGTGGACTGATATGATAGTTTGATCTGATTAAATGTGCAACGACCGTGGATGGACAGGGCCTTGTTGACCCTTGAATTTGTTGCATAGGTTGAAATTTCCGGATAAGTTCGGATAATTGCCCTGTTGCGCGACTTATGTGGTTTGGTCCACAGATACAGGCGAAACGGTAAACACAAAAGAGGCTACATGAACAGCCACATCTTTCGGCTTGGATCAGGTTTGCGTCAACATGAATATGTGTAAAAGCTCATGAAGACCATGCATGTGGTTGTGTGGGACCTTTAAGTTTCGTCGAAAAAAGAAAAAGAAAGTCTGCGCATGTGATCTTTGATGAAGGGAAGCTGTGGTGAGAGCAATATTTGCTTGGCCAGATGTTTGATCGGATTCAGCTGGCGCCATTTGAGAAGCTACCCTATCCCCTACCAGAATTTGGGTCCTAACAAAAATCCGAAACATGTTGGCTCGCAGCAAATTGCACGGGTTTTCCCTAGTGCTTGACGTATTTAGTGAGTGGCTGTTGCTCTGAGGTGTCCCTGGGGATCATTTCTTGCGTGGTATGAGGTTCGTTCTGTGTTGTGCAAGTGTCTCAAGTTGTTAGGATAAAACGTTTTCTATATTTGCTGACTTTGTACGGTCCAGTTGATTCACACCCGTGCGATTACTCCACAGTATAGTGATGCATCCGAGTAGTGGTCTACCACAAGAAGCAAACTGTCGTAGGGCGGTTGGGAAAGAGGTTTAATCACCTCGTTTCAAAAAGTGTGTAAAACAGTGCATAGCATAAGGAAGAGACGACGGTTGAATATTGGGTTTCTTGTCAAGTAGTTTGGCGTCAACCAAATGTATTGTAGACGTTGGCTGTAGATTAAAGTGTCAGTGAAGTCAGCTGCATCCGATGGTGAGGTAAATTAGTGCTGTGATCCAAGGACGCGGATGACACAAGAGTTGTTTATTCGACAAAGCAATACATGGGTTAAGCATTTAAACCAGACCAGACAAAAAACCACTTATTTGCACACGGTATTCGGCCTCAGACAGTCTCGGCTGCCACAGATATCAATGCTCAGTTCCATTAAGTAGCAGGGACCATTATGGGCGATGCTGCACTTTGATGGTCCTTCCTGCATTCTTCCTGTGGCTTGTACGATGTCAAAATATATGCTCTGCATCTGCTACTGAATAGCCGCGACATGAGTAGTATGATACTCTCGCTCATCTTCACTGCATTAGGTTGATAGACGTGAGGAGGTACCCTGCACAAGTTCGGCTGACCAGTACTACTTTTGACAGCTGAACAAACTTTTAAAAGAACAGCACGGTTGCACCCTGTCCAACGGGTTGGGCGCCTGTATACATTCAGGGTTGTTTTAAGCTGACTACGAACCAGTTAGGCTAAGCCATGAGCACATGGATAATAACCAGTTGCTGTAGTATGCTGTGTGCTGAGCGGAGTTGTGATAGCATGACAGAGCTGTGATTCCAACTGTTCGCCACCATATATTGAAACGCTTGTCGGTGTGACGAAGACGTAAATCTACCTTCTCAAAAGTGTGCGCGGTAGTGTCGACCGTGGTGTCTTTGATTGCTACAGCTTTGGGCTCTTCATTAAAATGGTCTGCGAAGTTTCGAATGTCGCGATAATAAAAGGACAGTTATTATGTCTCCTATGGAGACGACCTGGTAACCTGATCATTGTTACAGACAAAGGTGGTCAGTTGTTCATATATGATTCGGTCCCGTCTAATGTGAAGTCAATGGTGCAATGGTCAACACGGTTACTTCATTGAAACGTGACCGGAATTTCAGTCCCATTCGTGGTGAGGGCAAGCAATAATGACGACCTTCAGCCAAAGTGAAGCACTAATCCAGGTCTCTCTTTTGAAGAGGGCTGACTAGAATGTCTATTGGAATGCGAGGGATGCGACAAAATGTGAATGATTTTCAGTTTGAAATGAAGTCGATGGACTGACAGCAGATGTATCCGATTCGTAAATCTGCCACGGCCTGATTAGCCGACATGTAATGTTAGAACGTTAACATGTTAACCAAGTCCTGGCCCGTTCCTGAAATTCAGCGCTGACGTCAGCCTAAATGGAACGACAAAAATTTACTTCTTAGTAATGCGTAGTTTGAAGTGTACGATGTTGTGACCAGGTGGTTTCTTTGAAGCGATAGTAATACAAACGGTCAGGGGGGTTTTCAAAATATCACAAGACAGTAATTCTTAAATTACTCTGAAGTGAAACTACTCGGCGGCTGGGAGCGGAAGAAAATCGTGTGTTTGAGTAAGTCGAGATCCAGTCTGTGTGTTTTCAACATTGTTTAGGCGTCTGCGGTGAATGACTAGTGAATAACGTCTTGATGACCTACCCACTACCACGTTCAGGGAGGCGATATGTATATCACTAGAAAGCTTATCGTCATAGACCAAATACCGAGCTCCTCTGAGTAAATATTTTCGGAGTTAGTGTAAAGAACTTATATCAAGGATATCCTTTCAGGTTAAATACAAAAAGTGTGGCCTTCTATCAAGTATCAAATGTCTAAAATATCCGATAGCTTGAAAACTCGCCAACAGCCCTCTGTCAGACGTGCTATAACGTATTTCGCCTGCATGTAGCCTCTTTGGGAAGAACGTAAAAGGTTAAGACGATCCGTTTACATGCAGTTAAGCAGTTCCAACTACCGACTTTGAAGCGTCTGTGATTTGGGAATGATATGGATCACGTTGTAAGTGATTCAAAACAATGAGTTCGTAAGTTGCGCTTATAATTTCCTCGAAATCTACTTTGACCGTTGGCCCAGGGTCAAGTTTTATTTGTTGAAGAGGGAAGGTTTATTAATGTCAACATGTGGGTATCACTGCAACGAATAAAACGTTCGTAGAAACCTACCATACTGGGAAGTTGGCAACGTCGCTTTATTAATGTAAGCCGTAGAAGATAAACAGTTGTCTACACCTTACCAAGTGGCGGAATCTTACAAACGGAGTTGTTTTTTAACCCAGGAAGTTGGCGCTTAGATGTTCTAGCGTGTAGTTGGTGAAGGTGCTGGTGATACCGAGGTCATGTAGGCGTTCAAAAATTCATTTCAGATGCTGCAGAGGTGTTTTTTCTTACCGTTGTCTGATACTGAGAAACCGTCAAGGAATGCATAAACCAAATTAATATATTTAAGTATCTGATCAGTAACTCTGGAAGTCTACCTAGCATTAAGCAAACCAAAAGGCTTCTGGATAAATTTAAAAAACCGAGTCGCCTTTTTAAAGTCGCCTGCTTTTACGGTAATTTGATAGTAAATAAGAGCAGTCTATGTAGGAAAATATTAAGCTTCCCCTGAGGAGTGGTGGCGAATTCACGTAAGTGAAGTCATAGAAATCTAAATTTATGATTCTCTGAGGCTGATGTCGGGATTTAATGCTATGTGTGGTTCCAGATAATCCTCTAATGATCGTTTTCAGTGGATTTACACTGATAACGAGAGTTTTGAACCGGCATCACTCCAAAAGTAATCTAGAAGTATGGATGAAGTGTTTATGACTTTCGGATATATTGTTTAATTCCCTTTTGGCATATGTTACAAATTAGATCACGTCAAGCTGCGAGCTCTCACACGTAGCTCAGCATGGAATAACACGTGATGTCAATAACGCGTGGCTTTATCGAACATGAGAATGCACCGTATTAACGATAAGAAATAGATAAGACAGTCATCCAATCGACTGTGGATTGGGTCGCTCGAAGCTAGGACGAGAGAGAGGGGGACACACGCGTGCACGGGTAGACAATAGACGTGCAGACAGCGACTGGCGTGGATGCCATATGTAAGCATAACATCATGTATCAACTGTTGAGGGTTCTAAAACCAGACAAAATCAATATGGCGTTAGTTGCCGACAGCTTGAAGTTAATGTAAATAACCATTCAGAATAACAAAACGACCTTCTGCTATAGCAAATTTGAAAATAGAAGTCAGAAGCAGCTTATGAACAATGTGCCACATACCACGTGTTTAAAGTAAGCCCGAAGAAATAAGACCAGGAGGCGTGTGTGAGGCCTTTGTGTCCGGCTGGTCAATGCTGGTTAGCCAGTTGATAGGCTAGCTCGAAACTGAAATCCTATCTCTGGTGAAATAAACAGAGGCTCCGATGGTAAGATCTAGACTGGGAAGAAGAATATTTGAAATGTAATACATGAAGTGGTTCGACATACGAGTACATGCTAGTATAACATGAGAGAGAATGGGAGGGAAAGCAAAATACAAGGTTGGACTGAGAGAAGGTAGACAAAGCATTTCAAAGCTGAAGAAAAGGAAAGATAGAAGGCCACAGACATCCAGGTTTTTGAAAATGGGGACGGGTGAGTTGAAAAACATCGGTGGTCTTTGGTAGATACGAACAAGAAAAATGTATATAACTGATATAATTGACTTGAGCCTAAAGTACTCGTTGTCTCCTGGTCGACGGTGTACTATGAGTACATTGGTGACTTACTAATCCGAGGCGGCCAGTGCATTCGCGATTGCACACAACGCAACGCCATATAGTCATGTCACCACGGTCTATGGCACCGATGGTTCTCTTGCGTACCGCCCACTTCCGTTCTCGATCACGCAATAATTGTTTGCTGGACTTGCGGATTCCCGTTGGATCATATTTCTCCAGAACATGCGGTTCAACGCCAACTTGTCCCAACATCTAAAATCAGTGATACAACGCGATGGACTTACCTGGATAACATCCTAGCAGCTTCGACCACAAGCAGTTCGCCTATCTGATTTCAGTTGTCCGTACAATATGTGCTTTGGAATACGGTTACTACTCATCTGATGGACGTGACGTAGTCAACGAGGCTGAATGAGCATCAACATGGCTTCCATTCTGTCCATGTCCGTTCGCCGCAGTACCTCGGTGTTCGGAACCATGTCCAACCACAGAATACCCAAGATTCCTCTTGGAAATTGCAAATGGAAACCGCTCAAATAGCGCCCGTTTCGTTGATATGGTGTCCAAGTTTCACTGCCGTCCAGCAGTACAGGCATCACAAAGGAACGGCTGCCACAGGACTCAGTGGCCGTCTTCAAGCTGTAGTTCTTCCAGACACGTCTTTGAAAACTTTTGAAAGTAACATCAGCCTTTGCCATGCCTGCTTGTATTTCGCGGTCCACTGACAGACCTATGGACAAATTGCCACCTAAGTAGCAGAAATTCATGCAGCTGTCAACAGTGTCCCCATCAATACGAATCTCGGGTGCATGTGCCGGAACAGCACCTTCGCTAAGAGAAGGCTAAAGGAAAACGAAAGTTTTGCCTGTGTTGATAGCCACACACACACACTCGCAAACACATCTGTGCACGTCAGCAACTAGGCCGGTCTGGTACACATGAACAAGTCTTTCTGTACGCAGAACAGTGGTTACCGCTCGTTAATTCGTACAATCTCTGCGAATTGGAAAATCTTTCAACATTTATTGCCTAACTCGTTCGAAAGATTTTTCTAGGTTCCGTTGATGTCAACATGTTATTAACACTTGAGCGATCAATCATATCAGTCTTTTGTGATCTGTCATGTTCTGACATGATAGAAATATTGTGGAATCTGTGAGCGTTTCATGTACCTAAACTGAAATGTTTTCGCTGACCCGATTTCGTAATTGCCGTACCGTTCTCCTTTGTAAGGAACACAGCACTCACACGACGATTCATAAATGCTGTAAGCATTGAGCGGTGGTGGCGTTCATTGCGGTGGTGTTGGGATTCTGGCAGTGATGAACAGTGTGACTCGTTGACCTGCGTAGAAAGTGCTTCACTTAACTTCCGTGAGAGAAATTCAGCATAAAAGTAACGTTATAGGTCTTACGAGACGATGAAAAACAATCAGTTCGAAGGCTGCTAAAGCCCTCGCGAAAGAAATATCGGGCAGTAATGATTAGTAGTCGGGGATTTGGTTAATTTCAAGTTGAACATCACCCACAATTGATCGCAGCTGTCGCATCCGCATAGACTTTGCAGTCGGCCCCTTTCGCACAGCAGAATAACTAGACTCGAGTTTCGGTCTCATTAGAGCTCGTCAGTAGTGCATATCATCGCCACTGCAGCCGGGACTTGAACCACGGACACGCTGTTCATGAGCAGACAACCGTGTTTACCACTGCGCCATTGACCTCACGTTAGGCACGACCGAATTATCATATGTGAACGCTCAACCACTTTGCTTAATGCGTAATGAAATTCGCTCGCGATCATTACAAACAAGCCAAAGTGGTTGAGCGTTCACAAATCAGTCATCAGGCAGCAGTAGCCATAGTTTGTGTTGGTACCATTTCATCTTTGTAGTTAATGTTTGTTTGTAAGTTAGAAGACAAAACTTGTCTTCGGAAAACTGCCAAGCCAGTCAGTAACGTCAGTGACTGCATGTGTCACTTTGTCGTTTTGGCAGCGCCCGTATACCACAGAAAGTAACACAACCCAGGTGTATCTTGGAGTCACGGGAGCAGAGATCACTCCCCGGTGGTTGTGTGTGTGTGGTTTCAGCCTTGCTCTCCAGTCGACAATGAAACATGTTCTGAGCGGGTCACTGTGGTCAAGGACATCCACGCTGTGATTCCCACCTGGTTGTCCGGGTGACTAACCGACTTCGGTTTATGCGAACACTGACACTGTTGTAGCAAACTTTATTGTCCAAACTTCCGAAGTGGTAAATTCGTTGCTACTTTTCTCTATTTTTGAGCTATACATCTGAACCACATTCACAGACTTATTGATTTCAGGTATCCTCATGTTTAGAATCTTTCCAGTGTTAATTCAGGGATCTGGGTAGTTAACCTGGACCCATTCGCCGTTTTAGAGAATTCACATTCAGATATTCTCCAAAACATTGTGCAAGGTTTGTGGGGGCTTCTTGATGTTGGTACCTAAAAGAACAACGTCCAGTTGGAAGGTTGTCACTGGGTATTGGTGCTGAGAATTCCATAAGTTAGAGATATCTAAAACATCTGATAAAAATTGGTTGTAGGTAACTGTGAATTCCTTTTTTAAATATCGTATGATCCGGTTGGCTTTCTATCCACCATACCGGACCCTAACTACCACCTTCCGGTTCAGTTGTCTACCAGTTGTGGAAACATTCAGGGGTTTTCACTAACACACTTGCTATTTCGTCACCCATACTTTGCGGTGGTAATTGACCTCATTGCTGTATTAGAGGACTGTAACGTCGATGTGCTCATTGCACTGGGAATAAGGTTGAGATCGCGGATTTGGATCTACTGTATTCGCATAAGTGTGCTATCGGCAGTAAGCCTTACAGGCTGTATCAGCGGTAGAGAGAACTCGCGACTCAGCATAAGTACAAACCATAGCGGTAGTGAGCGGATGAGTCTTTGGTCTTCGGAGGCGCGACCAATCAGAACGCAGCTTGGGTCCAAAAGCGAGCGTGGGACACACAGGCGGCCTTGACGTGTATACAGCAGGATCCGTATTCCGAATTACGTTGTTCGAAAAATTCGAAAAACATCCTCTATGGGCACGGTATGTATAGCGTAGCACGAATCAATACTTAGTGTCATTCGTTGCATGCTGGACTTCTGTTAACTGCCTGGGCATCAGCACAACATCTGAAATATACCTCACTTGTGTGGCGTCGAAAACTCACAGGTCGTGAATCTTTCTCTCAAGTTTTCCTGTCTGCTTCGCGTTCCGCTCTGCGTTTTGTTTCCAGTTACTGTAAACACAAAAGACGCTTAATCTGCGAAGTTTTTTTATCGCATGAAATCCCTTACAGGTTGTGTGGAAACATAGAACCACGAACGCGTACACTCATTTGCATGAGTGATGTGTACCCACACACACTGAGCAGTAGTACACTGTCATTCACCTTGGTGACGCTTTCCCCATGTTGTATGACGGGCAGTTTCGTTGTGAGTAGTATACTACTCACGAGTAGTATA
>LUCH01003976.1:28584-44434 GCA_013368495.1 Paragonimus heterotremus
GTGCACTGCTCCGATATTCACAACCGAACTAGGCCCTCATGACAACTGTTGTTGTCATCTCGACTACTGTACTGTCTAGGCTTTCACCTGGTCCATCCCCTTTGACCTTGCTTGTTGCTAGTCGCATACCCTATAAATACAAAAGGGTTTGTGATTATGTTGTCTTCGGGCTGCGCGACACAGAGAAGCTCCGTTTGAGGGCTAGTCTTTTTCTCTGTGTTCATGCGGTAGTCTCGGATGGATGGGTTGGATGGGAAGAGAATAACTGGCCGCGTATAGTCCGTACTCCGTCGTTCATCACCGTAATCCATCATGTTGTTATTCGCCGTTTCATTGACCGTTATTCCGTTCCCATTCACTTGCTGGTAGGCCGTAGATGCTGTTAAAACAGTTGTTAACAAGTGTAACAACCGAACTTCTGACGTCGTTAGCTGCGCTTCTATAGGTCGCCTACAAGTATTATAAAATCCTAATTTACTTGAAACATGGTCAGATACACCACCTTCTTCTCTTCTGGGCACTAGCTGTAATCTTCAAAAGCAATGCCACACAATGTCTTCATGATTACTTTTCAGGTCAGCAGAAGCCCGTTTGGTATCAAATGAGACAGGCGGATTGAATCCGAACACTTTTGACCTCCTGCCTCAATCCGTCGTTTATTCACTAATTTATTGAATCTGAATAGTCTACCAACGATGAAATGGCGAGATAGGCTATTAGTTTGATCATATGTAAGCTATGGCTGTGGGTAGAGTGCAGCCCAGAAGAGGTACCGTGTAATCCAGTGATTGTGGCCCAAACGATTACATGTTAGATATGATGTCACAGGAAATAACCGATAGGATGTTCAGTCAAACCAAGTTCGTAGACAGTAACCGAGGGCATAAATTGGGCACCTTTTGGTGAGTTTATTCACGTGGATCTCAACTAGTCAACACGATGTCAACTTTGTCTGCCCAACCGAGAAGATGCTGCAGCAAACCGACCTGATGTAGAGAAGTGAAGTTGTTCAACACGGGGTTAGCCGTCATATGTTCCGTTTGTTTGCCTGGCTGAGGTTCTTGTGATTTGCAGAATCGGACGTTGAAGAAATCAGTTCAGATGTCACGAAATCCATCTCAGTAGCGTGAAAGTTACCGTTATATGATAAAGTAATGGCTTGCGACAGTGAAAACAATGTACATGTATGTAGAATATATGTATGTGTATGCATTAACGTGCCCTACCTTTTCTCTCTGTCATGTAGTTACACTAAGAAAGACCCAGTACAGATGAGTAAAGGAACAGCATGCCTGGACGCTGCAAGCGTTGTACCGTCTGGGTTACGAACCTACACTGGAAGCTCAGAAATGTCACCTTTGGACTCAGTTACTCACCCAGTCTTGCGTAGCCCACAGAATTCACTAGGTGATCCAGAACACAATTTCTAAACCAGTTCACGGTGGTGCCAGCCAACGTCATCAACCAGCAGTGAAATTGCATTACAGTTAAAGAATGTGGCAGATTTTATAATATAGAAGAGACTCAGTTGCGAAAAATCTGGACATATATATATATATACATATGTACATTACCTCGTACTTCTTTTCTATTTTTCAATTACGAAAGTGTACGCGATCTAATTAGGAAGTTACTGGTGTTCCGAAACAGACAGTTTATTCGCCACCATTTTTCAGTGCACTTGATATGATCACGGTTAGGTGCACATTACACAACTTGTAACCGCCCAACAAACTGATTTTAAGCAAATGAGGCTTCAGACAGTTGACAATACTTCCTGAATACCTTAAATATGCATAGGTTACCTGCCTACTTATTACAAATATTCCTTTCTTTAACACCTATGTGGGGTTTCTCAGAACTGTACTGAGGGATTTAAGATTGTACATAAATTATCGAAACAGTTGAAAGACACAACCAACCTACGTGGATCGGGTGTTTCACCACTGTCACACATGAGTAGACAGGACTTTAAGGACAGCTGTTCATTCAATTTTGATTCACACGATCTTATATTTATCGTCAACGCTTGGATAACCGTATTTCTCATAACACTATGTAAACGTAGCCCACAAAGTAATTTACTTAGAACAACTGTGACCGCTCCTCTCATCCTACGAACCTTGCGGCAAATATATACAGGGATGCAGACAATCTCGTTTCTGAGTGACTGCTAACAGTTGGTGCAGTGGAGTTGAGCGATCGCATTATACTGCTGATACCGCGGTTATTCAGTAGTAGATGCAGAGCATATATTTTGACATCGTACAAGCCACAGGAAGAATGCAGGAAGGATCATCAAAGTGCAGCATCGCCCATAATGGTCCCTGCTACTTAATGGAACTAGGCACTGACGTCTTTGGCAGCCGAGACGGTCTAAGGCCGAATACCACGTGTAAATGAGTGGGTTTATGTCTGGTCTGGTTTAAATGCTTAACCCATGTATTGCTTTGTCGAATAAACAACTCTTGTGTCATCCGCGTTCTTGGATCACAACATTAGTACAGGTCGGCAACAGATTGCATATGCGGCTGCGTACAGCACTGATAATCATCGCTGAGGAATGTGGGTGCGAGTACAAAACTGGTAGGATGCGGTTCCGCAACCAGAATGTCCTTTGGGAAGCTTTCGTCCTAATTAGTAAATCGACACAATATAGATGTGCCATGAACAAATAAATCAAGTCGGTGCTATGTTTAAGGAACAGGTTTCCGTTCACATTTCCAGTGGTTTATATCCAATCCGCCCAGTGCTTCCGTATGGTGAAGCTGAGAATGGTGAACCAGCAAGGTACACTAATCACTGGTAACTTTAACTTCGGACTTGAGCATGTTCTCCGGCATACGCACTCGAATTCTTCCTAATTCGATGTTGTGTTGTGACCACCATTTACCTTAAATTAATGTACCAAAAGTAAGCAAAACCTTACACCACCATTCTCAAACCCATATTCGTCTTTATTGGAAGTTACTGCAGGGTAGCGAACTAAAAATACCGTCGCGTACGACTAGGGAGAAGGGAGTAGGGGAAAACAAAAGCGTCCGAAGGAAGTTCAAGTCACTGTCTGAGTTATGTTAGCAGACGTTTTGCAACTTCAGTAGCAGGTGCCTGTTGATTACACAGTAGCCGGGCAAACCGAAGACAACGCTGTGATTGCCTGTCGGTTGTCACACCACGTTTATGAGAAAGAAAACGAATGCACACATGCATTACACGGTAACTAGTTTTTAATTAGTGCTCCTGTGTAGTTTTGCGTAATGGATTATGATGTTCGTTCTGCCAAAACAAACTAATTCCCTCAGTGTATATTACGAAATTTGAAGTCTGTTTCAGGTGTTAAAAATTGACATTGTAGTGTATTATTATTTGTAAGCTAAGTGGAAAACATGTTATGCTCAAGTTATACTCGACTTTACTCAAAAGCTGTTAAGTGCTTGTAAAACTATGAGTTTGTACATCGGTAATTCAAGTTATTTCATTTATCTTAGGTTGTTATGGTCTTTGGTGGTTGGTGTGACGGTGAAGGTCCACGGGCTGCAGCTCAAGTTTACAATCCCCGCGCTAATTCCTGGACTTTATGGACTGAAACTGGTGCGCAACCTCAGCCACCCTCATTGGATTGGTTAGAAATGACCAGTGAAACAAATCACGTGGAACACACGGAGCTTCCAAATTCAGCGGTCCAGCTAAATCCTTTTCAGTCAGCGCTTGAGACCATCAGCACTATTACCACATTTCGAAGTAGCCTAATGCCAGATGGACCTACTGCAACCGAAAAACCGGACATGAGTACGTTGGAGAATACAGGGAGCCTGCTTGGTGAAATTCCTCGGCGTGTTTATGCAGGTTGTGTGCTGACCGGAACCAGAGTATACCTGGTCGGTGGTTTTGATGGAACCAATGCATTAAAATCGACTTTATGTTATGACTTTGAGATCGATTCTGGTTGGTAAGTGAAGAATTTAAGTTGTATTCCATCACTTTTTTGGATAACGAGAATGTTCGGGTCAAAAGGGAGAAACCATTGTCGTCCACTAGTTTGCTTCGTGGGATATGGATTATGTTGCAACGGCTATACACGTCACGGTAACGGACAGTCTAATATAAATAGATCCGTCAGTTAGCTGAAAATGTAAAGCAGTTTTTGGGGCGTCAGGTGTTCTTTAATTGTGAACTTTGCCTGTTGTCAACAGAGTCCTCAGTTTACTAGGCTTCATTGTCGATAGTAGCAATGGTGGGCAGCTAAGAACCTGATACAAATACTCCACCAGTATAGGTGTAAAATACACATTAAATCGTTTGATCCCTTCGAACCTCAACTCCTGATGTTGGTAATTTTTTCAAGTGTTGCGGGAAAAATATACTGTTGCTTGCGACATAGAAACCAGTGGGTATGTCAAGCAACGTGCACCTTAAAACGTTTAGCTACCAGAGTTCAAAAATTTTCACTGGAAGATCATAAGAGCGCATACTAACTGGAAACACTTTACCATCCCTTTCTGGATACCACATTGCTCAAGGACTGATAGTTTTTGATCACGGGTGTCATCGTAGCGCTTCCTGCTAACTTCGTGGACAAGAAACAAACAGAAGAGGTTGGCGGAAAGAAAGCAAAAGCGACTACTAGAAAGATGAACGAAGAAAAGTTAGTCCGATTTACACCTCATGTGATTTTACACTCTTTCCTTTTCATTTGGGTGGTTGACAAAAAAGAACCAACAACGCAAAAGTAGTTACGGCAACAAACTCGTAAACATTTCCGACACCGAGTACAGCCAATGGCTGTCTCTTTCGGTGTATCCAGTTAGCAATGCTTTGCATCTTTTGGACTCCAGCCAAGAGACTGAGTGGGGCCAATGCAAACCAACTTGGATGCAACATTCTTTATACCCGTGTTATTTTTCCAGCCTCACTTAGAGAGTACAAACAAAGCGCAATATTTTAGACAGTGAACTTTCCTGCCTGAGACGTCTTGGAATTACCTTAACCGATGAAGCACAATTATTGTGACCTTGACAACACATTGTCAAATGTCATCATTGCTCACTTGGTATCGCCATCACACAATGGTCCACTAACGACGGTTTTCAACAAAGCGGCCGAGTTCCACCGCTATTGAACAGTATGTTACTTTAACGTGAGAATAATGCTACGGAGTTTTCCCAGGTCAGAAAAGATCAACCAGGCTTTACAACACTTAAGGAAATCTTTTACCTAACACCAACGTTGGTTGTGATACAACATTGAAGGCAAACGCACCTTCCGACTAAACCTTGGCAGTCCAAGGTGGATGTAAGCAAAAATCATTGTCAGCCGCAGGGAGGTCTTCCCCTGGTCTCCGGGGGGGGGGAAGGGAAGAAATGTCACATCGTGGTGCTACACTTGCCCAAAGGTTACCTGTTTATTGGGCCGTCTGTACATAGGTTCTGTCGCGTAGCGTCTGTCTCATACATCTTTTAACCAAGCAGAAGAAGTTGGGACTAGTTAACACGATCCTTGTGGTGAAGAAAACCAGTATAACACCAGTGCAAAATCAGTTATGACCACTGTCCCTTATATCGATCACTGAACACAAAACACAGGTATTAATTCAAATGAATCCAAGTAACCAGAGCTTACGACACAGACAACCATAATATAAGATGACGGGATTATTCCAGATCAAGTAAATGAAGTACCTACGCTGGATATCTTCTGTAAAATGGTCAGAGATGTGGCAGTGTGAGACAGGGTATTATGTGAGAAACGAAACATGTATCCAGTGTCAACCATCCCTAACTGCTAACAAGTTAGAAGCAATGTGTGTTAACAATTTTGTTTTCTAAAAGAGGTTTACTGTCATCATCACCAGAAAGATACTATTGCTTGGGCCGACGCTGACGTCTAATTGACAGAATATCCTAGAAGAAAAACGTTATCGAGAAGGTTACAAATGAATAAAAGGAGACTACTTGTAAATAATACAATTTCAATGCTTAGCGGTGGCACTGGTGAATTCCAGCGTAAACCGTTGGGAAATCCTGCTTAGCAGTCAAGCCGCTTGATCGTTTGATGTATTCCATATAATGCAGTGGATTGGGCGAGTACAAATGTGAAACTTCTCGTGGTTCAGCTGGTCGGGAGCTTGACGCGCTTTGGTATGCTGATTTTGTCGCTGGTTCGAATCCAGCCGAAGCCCGGATTTTTCGTAGTTGGCCTCATCTGAGAAGAATGTTAGGCAGAATAATTAGAAAAGGTATGAATGTAGGTACGCCGTTGACTGTGGCACTACCTTCTCGGATAACGTTTCTAGCAACAGTTAAATCCATTCAGTGCAAAATTCACATAAAATAGTCTGGACTGTCCGACGTACTACACTAGAGTCAGCGGATGCTGGCAATAACCGGCCCTGAGGCCTAACTCCACCTGAGACCTAGTGTTGTGACCGCAAAAAATGGGCTTGACCTGAGAATCTAATTACCGGGCAAACTCCCGTAAAGGTCATGTCAAAAGTCGAACCACAAACGGGTATACTCATTTGCACGTCAGACATGCATTCACGTACATCACTGCCAATCGCCTCGGTGGAACTTCTGCCGCAGCGCGTACACACTATTCCGATAGTCTAATCTTGTCCATCGTCTTCCAGGCGTTCGGAACTTGCTCTTTTGTTCCCGAATGCTGCCTGTGGGTAATATACTACTCGTGAGTAGAATACTACTCATAACGAAACTGCCTGTCATACAACACTAGGACATACTTATTAGGTTTACAATATCTTAGCAAGCAGTTCTAGATAATAATTTTACTAACGGACTTTGAATCTATCCTGACATCAAAGAACAAAACTATTGTTGTTGGTAGACGTAGCATCATTTGAGCAGCTGGCAGAGTGTAAGGATTTGATATAACAAACCATGGCCTACGTAAAACCTAGTTTACTTCTGGCTATACTGTTTCTCACGCTCTTTCGGGAAACCCGCACAGAAGAAAGGACATCAACAACTTTGAGTCCACCGCAGTCAGACTGGTTCCTGGATGGTTTATATAAACGTCGTGATAGTCCTTCTTAATGACTAGGGTGACTGCCATGTCCCTGCAGATCAGGGAAGCTTTCTCAACGCTTCCAACCTTGAGGAACGAAGTACACATTTTCCCAATAAGCGCGTTTCCACTGTATTTAAAGAAAGCCGGGGATAGATGATCTGAGCCGCGCGCGTTATTAAGCTTGAGTACGTTGAGCTCCCTTTGCATCTTACCTTCTGTAGAAGAGTTTATGGACACAGGCTACGAAGCACAAATGGAATCATAGAATGAAACAGTTGACAAAGAATCAGCTAAGTTGAGCCACCGAGCAATTCAGAGGCATGTGCAGGTGACACGTATGATTCGTAGATTAGTTCACTAACCCCGAACCGTTTGCCTCAATTGGTCTGAATAAAGTGGAATATTTCCTGAAAGTTTCAAATACAGCAGCCAGTTCCATAACGGTTCTGCGTTCAAACAACTAGATTTCTCCATATTTTAATAAGAGTTCTCAAAGTTGTGTTCCGGAGAGAGGGTGCTTAGTGGTACTGATTCTTGGTTGGTAGTAACCGATGTGCATCACAGATTTTGAAGGGATGAGCAGAACCTCGGTGATTACTATCACGAAGAGACGGACCACAACAACTAGAACTGGCTGAATAAAGGGCTCTCTTTAGACGTACCAAAGGTTACTTTAAGCTACCCGGTAGAGTCCGCTGACTAGCTTAGATTGATAGTTAACTAACACAACTCGATCGCCCAGATCGGCTATGTTACACTGTCTGATGATTTTCTGCTGAGCCCAATCGGGACAAATAGATACTTTGGAACAAACCAGCACATGATAAGAGTTATGGTAAATCCACCAATATAGACGTGCTACGTGCTCCTATGTGACTAATCACGATGTGATCAGTTTTGGTCCATATCTGTGACTACAATGGAGTGCTCCCGATGACAGAACAACAGTTTGATTGACGAAGGTTGGCACTAACACGAACAAATGAAGATCCGAGCAGAAACTTATGTCTGCCGTCGTTATCTGAGAGAAACCTGTCGAGAACGAATTGATCTCCCTGTGAATTCCACTGGACAGCAAGCGACTGACACGGACATTCAAGTCTTTGGCTGAAATCACACTACTAGTGGTCTGTGGTTGACAAAGAGAGTCATAATGATATTGATGGAAATTGGTATTAGTCGCTTCTTGGCTGCCATCTGTCAGAACTTACGTAGATGTACCAAACGTAGCGTATTTGCCACTTGTAGCTTACTTACCCTACATTAACTTCCCAGTCTTACCGCAAAATATCTACTGTCAAGTGAAATTCGGCCCAGCAGAAGAGCTCAACTCTACTGCCCAACATTACACCAACAGCCGTTTAAACACGCGTCCATGTTCCAATGCAGTTGCAGAGGAGCAACTGAGACTTCACATAAGATGCACATGAATTTATCGGTCAGGTTACAGAGTTGGATTTTGGAAAGCGTATGACTCCAGAGGCACCATACACTGACATCGAAGGTTTCTAAGATACTTGGCACGCCTAGATGTCCTCTAGTAAGCGTTACTATGTGAAAAATGAAAGCCGTTAGGTTGAAAAGAGGGTGATAGAGAAGAATACGGTAACAATAATCTGTGTGCCATGATGATCTCCGTAAGGTAACTGTGTTGAGAATAAGAGAAGTTAGGTTTTGTCTTCTATCAGAGGCATCACAGTAACCAACAGCATCGAGGACGGCATTCACTTCACCCTTGGCCTGAGGAACATAATGATAAAAGGTTGACAGAAGAGGAAAGGAAAACGTTTGCTTGCAGTGGATAGAAGTTGTTCATCCGGAAGGGCCAAGTTGACAGCGTGAAACTGTTGATCGTAATTTGTCCATAATTGGATTTTGGGCTCAGTAGTACCCGATCGTTCAGGTCAAAGTGGGAGGTCAACTTAAAGAATCTCATTCGGAGCTCATGACCAAAGATCTAAACTGCGGGTCAGCAAAACGAAGCACAAAATGCTGCATTCGTTGAGGGTCCATGTTCTGTATGACGGTTTGTACGTTCTTTAAGTGGGGTCGGGTCATCCAGAGGGCCCAGTACACCCTAAGATGGAAGCAAATTTGCTATCATTCTATCTGTTGACATGTTTGGTATGAGTAACTTGATTGATATGAATAGCACGTCATCCAGTTTTATTAAATATATCATGGAGATATACCTGTCATCATAATATACCAATGCTGAGTGAATCATGAATGACGGTAGCATTCGCCAGTTTATCTTCATAATAGTCAAATTTGTCATACAGTTTAGGATGTTGATCCCGCTACACAGACTACCCAGGCTCGAGCGCGGTGTTGGAACACTAACGCACTGTTCACCGCCAAGTGCGCTTTAAGCGCTATCCGACCGGGAGCGGCAAGTTAGTGATCAGTGAATGACGCGGGTTGATGGTAAGATAGTTGTATGAGGTTTGATTTCGTAAAGCACTGACGGCTTCCTGAATGAAACCTTAAGGTCAAAACTCACTGTGGCAGAAGGCGCTGTCGCAGTTGGTGCAAAATCGAAGTCTATGATGGTCCGTTATGAGAATTTGTGTTTCTTTTGAATCCGTTCATTTCTGTTGTTGTCATTGCAGTTTCCCTTTTTTACAATGTGTTGTGGCTCATAGGCAATAGGTTGTGATGCAAGTATATGTGTGTATATTGTGTTGGATGAAAATAGGCTGATATATTTAATGTGGTTCATCCGGTACCAACAGCATAGAATAAGTGAATGGACCTCTCACTTGACTCGTTGCACCTTCGCGTGTGTGCATGCTTTTAAACGTTAGTCGCTTAGATGGCCTTCAGTGAGTGCTGATCATCTCACTATTAATCGATTTGCAGACGAGAGCACATACCTAACGATTTCGCTCGACAGAAGATGATGCCATCTGCACCATGCAAGGTTGGATAAAAAGTGAGCAATACGGTGCGTATTCATCTGTGTTGAGAACAGCATTGTAAGTATTCGTGCACAGTAGTGCCGAGGTCGTTTCCACTTTGCGGAAGGTATCACACCTTCTTCTTTCCGAAAGCTTTTTGGTAACCTCCGCAAGCTTCTTATTTGATCCAGAAAGAAGCAGCACGTTCTTCACTAACGATCATTTAACTGTGGGTAACTTCATGACATTCCTGAGTACACAAGCAAAGTAAATTAATGTCTGTTGCCTACCTCATCAGAAGCAGTAAGTATCCATCTCATCATATTCGTAAGCTAAATTTAAGCTAACCTTGCTTGCTTGCTATTGTGGTTTGCTCCGATTAGTTTCATTTACCACTAGAAAGGTGGGAGCAAACGTCACAAGTGGTGTTGCATATTTCTTCCTCTCCAAAAAACCACTTCGATGACAAATCATGTCCAAAAAGGATGCACTTTTCTAGTTATCGTGCAATATCAAACCAGATCTTCGAGTTCCTCAACAAAACAGCTCGATATAAAGCTGAAAAGCAAGTCGATGTGTGTGACACATTGTCCGAAGTTATTTAAGGTCAACCGTCATTACGACGTGCTATTTGAACGATCGTTGGATTCATCGGCTGTAGGCTCACATTACTGATTGTAAAATGAGTGACATGCAGTGTATAACTTGAACGGATAGCTAAAGCTGTAGTGACCAGATGGACCAATTTTCTTCTGATGATGCAGATTATACGGTTGAACAAAAATGTGCAAGATGGTTGGTTACGGTCAGCCACCACTGATGAGATGAGTTATTCATGTTAGTATACACCGTTAAATAAACACAGGTTGACAGTTTGAGCAGTTTGAATATGAAAGACGATAAGAGATTGACAAGTACCTAGAGGAGAAGGAACGAGAAAACTTTATGGTTTTTGAGGAGTTTACCGACTAAACCGTTGCCTTAAACAGTCAGGTAGCTCGTAAGTACACCGTTTAATTCGATTTAACGTTTTTACTTAATTAAAGTCTGTTGGATGGGACAGTTGAACGAATGCGTTATCGTGTGGACTGGTTCAAGATTCACCTACCTGTGGATGGTGTACAATTGGAAGGTCTTCTTCAACTTTTTATGGGCAAGGTGATGTGTAGGTTTTAATTACTTCAGTCGTCTCTAAATGTATATGGAACTGCAAAAGTTTGTTGGAAATTATTTTGGCAGACTTTTTCATGTTTGCTGTTGAAAGGAAAATTTCTTGTTTTGTTGAAAATTCAAACTGACAACATAAATGTTACTCTGCTCATAATCGAGAACACAAAGAATGCAACGTATTTATTTACACAACTGACCGGCACACCAATTTTCATAGCTTTTGCTCGACAACATATAGACGGGGACTGATGAGCAATCTGTTATGAGGAGTAACGCGATTAATCCCTAGTGACCGGCAGCAAGAAAAGTAAAGCTTTTATTCCACTTTTAAAAGAAGCGGCTATCTGCTACCTTTGCTAGGAGAAAAGTGAGGTGTAGGGTTAGAGGTATGTTTGTTTTTTGTCATCATCCAAGAATCACTTTCGAGACGCCGGTTAACAGTAGTTTGTTTTTAAGGCAAATGAAACAAAACTTGAATTCAGTTATTTCGTCAACGCATGCAGCTGCTAAACTCCATGCAATATGGTAAATGACACAACAGCCGGTGTCAACAAATAAGAAACGAAGGGGATAAAATCACCGCCCACAAAAGTTACATTTCTCCAGTTAGTTGCGGCGAACCCTACATAGGAAGGACTAATAGATCTCAGGATAATCAGATCTCTGAATACTTTCAAGTAAAATTAAAAACTCATTTCGCATATCTGACGAAAGCAACTGTCTCAAAAGACCAAGAATCAACCTCTTCACCAGATGAGGTCGTTGAAAACTCGCCATTTCCCGAAATAGAAGCAAAAAGACATTGTTTGTGACATCGAGCATTCTCTCCTATTGGTTTTCTATAAATTGCTTCGTAAACAAAAAGTAGTAGTGAAATGAAGAGATCTGATTGGTCTTGAAACCTCGGTTTTTCTATTGACTGGCCTGACTCTGTCTGTCCGTCGATTGTTTTAAGGCAAAATCTACTTGAACAACTTGATTTACTCATGTTCTCTTTATATCAGATCCGACGTTGCGCTCAAGTGCCATCTTGACTGTTCACTTAACGGATGTACCAGTTTGCTCAAATGGCCGGCATTAATTGGATTTAGCTTTCTACGGACCATTACTTAACCTCGTGTCATTGGCTTCGTCAACCTCAATCCCTTTACTGAGGGCGTATTTGGAACAAATCACACCGCGGACATTACTAAGACATTAGTCTTACTGTTCCATACCAATGAGGGGCGCATTCTGTTGCTTTTTTGGGCGTTGTCATTTATTCATATCAGGCTGCCTTTGTTTGCTCACACATGTTTCGTTTTGAAGTTCCAGTCGCCTTAGTATCTCAGCCTGATGCTGCAATGAAGAATTAGTTATAAGCGCCTGCCTGTGTGTGCTTAGTTGTTGTGAACTTATCAGTCTCCTGCTGTCTTTGGTTTCTAGTACAACCTATTGGATAACCAGTCCGTTAGAGAATGTAGCTACCTACAACTGCCCACATCACCTCTACTTAAAGATGCGGCGTCATAGCCGTGGCGACACGCTCACAGTTTAGTACTACATTAATCCAACAATGTACGCGCATCCCAGCTTCCATCAATCATCGTTCTGCGTCGACTGTTGTCTCAGACTGGCTTGGGAGACCCACACATGGAGCTTCTAACTTAGAAGCCTGACCTGCGAGGTAACAGTATAGGGGGTTTTCTTGGAGGACTTCGTCCGGAGTCAATGGCTCAGAATTCCGACTCATATAACAATGAGAGGTTATCTCAGCACCTGAACAAAGAGCATATAGCATTGCTGTCAAGTGTCGAATATAGCTAGGATTTTTGAAAGTTTCACCAAACTTCTGAGGAGTGGTTTTTCGACAGTACCGAGTAATACGCAGACGGTTACGGTCGTTGGTAGATCGGAGTTTGTGGGTGCGCTTCCCAACCTCTTTCTTCCATATGCAGAGGACAACACTGTTGCATTTATAGTCCTGAATCGTGCCTCACTCCGCAGGTGTTTCTACGCTGTACGACATACAACCCTGGACTCATAACTGCTTTATGTCTGGGTGATCCGCTTTAACCTATTTAACTTGATTGAACTTGGCTGTACCGAACCCCTAATCAAGTACAAACCTAACTGCCACGCCAGAGCAACGGGAACGATCGCGCATTCACAAATGTGCACGCGTAAATTTATGGTCATACTCTTCAATTAATTATATTTGCCATACTGAGCTATTTTGCCTGCTTAAACCCAATACGGGTCAGGCGCTGACAACAACTGTATACGAATAAATTATTCCCAACAACCCCACAGGGACTCAAAGTGGACGTCAGACGACATGGCCTCAACAAAAGCTGTTAAATTTAGTATGTACATAATTTCTAACACCAGTTAGACAAAGACAAAGTTAGGGGTCTATTTTGGGGAAATTAATTCGGATACATAAAACAGCATTAATCCGTGATAGCGTAAGCATTCACTAACAAATACAGATGTTCCAAAAATGATGACCGGACAAAAGATCTCACACTTTAAATCTAAACGAAACTCAATCATGAAGGATTTGAGCTTCGGCTGGATTCAAACCAGCGACAGGAACGGCATGCTTGGATGCGTTAAGTGATCTACCAGCAGAGCTACAAATCCATTTTAGAAGCTCAAAAATGTCACAGTTGGACACAGTTGCTCAACCCAATCCTCTGTCTCGTATGAAATTTACCACCCAGGCAAGATTTCTCAAGCAGTTCGCTCTGGAATCCACCGACGCCACTTTTGAACATTGAAAATGTGTTGCCAATAACTGTTGTAATTCGTCCAGAAATACCCACAGAATCTATGCGAACAAAAAGCAACAGACAGTACTCGTATGCGTATGTTAATCAAACTAATTACAATGTCATGAATATATCAGCAATCCGGGTGCATAAGTAGACCGGTAGATAACAGTTGCCGACTACATGCTTGCTGGAAGTTACTCGATGGATCGTTTAGTAATAGACAAACTTGTCACTCTACACACCACTTGTCCCAAATTTTGTGGTTGATTGCTTGTGGGCCAGGGTAGGTTGTTTGCGTACACTTTTCTGAGTACAGAGGTCGAAGATTGGGGAATCGGATACTGATGACATTGAGAATGGTTAACGTTCAGAATCTCACCATTTATTTAAACTTCTTGGCACTGAGTAGAAAATCTGAAAAGCATCGTTCTTGCCAACAAAATGACTAGAGTCGTCCAAACGAACAACAATATCGATTAAAACCGTTTCACTCACACCACTGTTCGATCGCGGTGGATGATGTCCACGCACTGTATCAGGTCTTGCAATGCTGAACTTTGTCTGTGAGTTGTGACGTGATGACGGAGATTGAACGGAAGCTACTGCACATTTGTGCAGCAAGATAAGTTCGTTTGACTGATATTTTGGGCTTTCTTGCATTAACTTCATCCATGGAATCTCCTTTGAAAGGGAGACTAGCAAATATGCGTTCCCTACTTACAGATGGTGACTTAAGTTTCAGCTCGATCACCTCTATCGCAATCTGAATGAAACCCATCGGGCACCCATTTTGAAACACAGCCAGGCATAATCTAGAACAGTGATTGCGTAACTGCCATCAAACACGCGGTCATTAACCCATGTTGATTAGTTTTACTGCTGTGGTTATTCGCTTTATTTTTTTGTGTTGTACTTAATCGGATGACTAAACACAGAAAGAAAGTAGTCTGCCACTTTGTTGTCCTCATGATTTCACCAAATATTTTCGAGCATTGTAATTATCCGCTGTTATACGCAGTCAACTAGAACAATTGTAAGCCTGTTGGTCTGGACGGAAACGATTAAGTATTGAGGAGATACTCAAATCGGATAGATTCTGTGCATAATGAATCAATAATTAAAACGATTTGTGATATATATCCAGGTAGAGTTTGTGCATACAGGTTAACCGTTATTAGTTGGAACCCTATAAATTAGCGACGCAAACAAGTAATTTGAGCGGTGCGAAAAAGCTAATCAGGGTTCGTCGTTTCAATGAAGAAGTTTTCATTAGAATCATTTACCTTCCCACATGCACATATCACTCATACACCGTACAGTGTATGGGTGTTATGCCATGTGATGTGTGGTGACGTACCACCTGAAAATAGTCCCATAGTCATCATTTTTAGCTGTCACGTTCCTCGTAAAACCGGCCGTTTTCCAAATTTCTTCTTAATTATTTCTGTCCAGAATCAACAGAATAACTTATCTACCTTTCCGTTAACTACCGTTGAGACATTTGTGTTTACTGGTAAGTAGTACGGGATCTGGTTGATATAAGTTGAACATTAGTCACAGCTGTTCGTAGCTGTCGTATTCCCATAAACTTTCTAGTCAGTCCATTTCGGGAGAAACACTGGACTCACGTTTCGCTCTTGTTAGAGCTCTTTCGTAGTGTATATTCTTGTCACAGCCGCTTATGCACTACTGTCTAGCTCTAACGAAAGTGAAACTAGAGTATAGTGCCTCTTTTGAAAGAGTGTGATTGGAAAGTCTGCAGGAATACGATAGCTGAAATCGATTGCGAATGCTGTTCAGTGTACATCTGTACTTGCACTTAAATACTCACCCTCCCCACATACCCCAACTATTTCTGCAATTTAACCACCTTGATTTTATCAGTATTTGAATAGTATGTAGAATAGTCACTATCTCGTTCATTTCGATATTGCTGAAACAATGCTTCACATACCTATTCGCCAGGTGGAAATGCTTATCTGATCAATCAAGACAAAC
>LUCH01003976.1:46676-59212 GCA_013368495.1 Paragonimus heterotremus
GAGTGTTGTGCAAATTCAAAGACTATTTGCTGGATAGATGAGACAAATTTCAATTTGTTCTGCACGAGGTCAATGAGACGTTCAGTAAAAGGAACGAGAGCATGCGTCTCTGTAACAAACAGCCGAGGCCGTAATCTCCATTTGATTGGAGCTATGTCATCAAGTTCGATAGTAGGCTATACGACGAGGTGGGGAGCATACAACAACAACGATTGCAAGGGCTGGCTACGAACCCTGCTAAATCAGATGAAGATCAGCACACCCGCGTCAGACATTGTGCTAATATGCGACAACGCACCGTGTCCCACTGCTCTGGAAAGTGATTGCTGAGGAGTTATATAACGGAGGACAACTCTTACGACCAGCACCCTATTCACCAATGTTGAATGCGATTGAGAATGTGTGAAGCATGGTGAAAGTAAGAGTTAAAAGGCAACTGCAGGTGCACCAAGATACAATAATAAACGGAGATCCTCAGTGGGTGCAAAGACAACAGGAGAGGAGAATGAGGAACCTGAAAAGAGTAATCTCTGCCATGTGCGACGTCACCAGGGACGATTGCGCTAACTTTGTTAGTCATGTCGAACGATGTTGTATGCAGGCGATGAGTGGTGAAACGATGGCGTCATAACCGTAAATGCATATCTTATCAGTGAACGAAGGATGCTCTATTCAGAACAACCACAAATTGATTTTGCACTTCCTAATTTTTGGAATTTAGCCCTGATTAAACCTATGCATTGCCTACGAGTGTGCATATATTATGTAGGATTTTCGTTTGTCGTTCGGGCGGTTAAAAACAACCGAGCTATCTGCAAGCTTTACGCGTTGAAAATGTCTTTACGACGGAAAAAGCTAAAACAGAGCTCCGCAGATTTTAAAAGTAGAATAATTGATGGGCAAAATTCACGGGGAACACGACCAGTTGGTGGTTATTCCCATTAATCTGTATTGTTCTACTAACTCCACTGATTTAGTGATAAACGGCGTGACCAAATCGCAATTCAGCTATTAAATACAAAAATGTATTCTTGTAGTTTTCTTCAAAGTACTAATCACGGGAATGCATGGTGTATACGTGCGACTAAATGCAACCACTGAGTTTTTGTGACCGCGATCTTGGAAGGATCCAAGATGTGGAAATGCAAACAACATTTACAGAGATTTTATGTTAGTTCATTCTGTTGTATGACAGGCAGTTTCGTTGTGAGTAATATACTACTCACGGGTAGTATATTACCCACAGGCAGCATTCGGGAACAAAAGAGCAAGCTCCGAACGCCAGAAGACGATGGGCAAGAATAGACTATCGGGATAGTGTATATGCTCTATGGCAGAAGTTTCACCAAGGAGAATGACAACGTACTACCACCCGATGTATGTGAATGCATGTCTGACGTGCAAATGAGTGTACGCGTTTGTAATTTGCTTTTTGACATGAACAGAAGTTTGCGCAATAAACGAATTCTCTGGCCTAGCGCCTTTCGTGGTCACAACAGTTCGAGTAGCGAAATGAAATTTCTGCGTGTGCCATGTGTTGATGATGACTTATTGGACTGGTTGGCCAGCTCAGACAAATCATTCTGTGTGGCTTTGGAAAAAAACGTGTAACCTTTGAACAGAGAAATAAAATCATTACATACTGTAGCAGAGATTTTTCCCCTGGAACAGATATATAGCTCAAACAGAGTTAACAACAAGGTAAGGGAAAGAACCGAACCATGAAAGGCATCAGTTAGTATGACGAGGGGTCTCTGATTTCTTGAAATACTAAACGAGGCTGTACTACGTCAATTTTGCTGGTTAAAGTGTTAATATATTTGACTACACTCAACCCTATTATGCAAGTATTGTGTCTCAAATTGATAATCAGCTCATGTACCCATTAGCTATGAACCTTATACCACCTGAGACTAATGGAGAAAGCAGGACAGGCCGACAGTTTGAAGTTAGCAGCGAAAATACGTAACTCCAAATGTTCTCACGCTCAGCGGTGACACCACCCATAACTATGTACAATGAAATATGGGGCGGACTGACATGGCAATCCGATCGAAGTTGTCTTTTCTTGTATACAACGGCCAGCCCAGCACTGTTCTGACTGATCCTCGGGTCCGGTTGGTTGATTATTATTGAGTTCAGATGCCAACTTCAAGTGAGGTCAACCAAATATCAGACCCAGTTGCCAGGGTACCATTGAATGAGTGATAGTGGGTGATGACACAGGCTTCTTTCTCGAACTAACCTGGCGACCACGGGGAACAAAGTTCATATTACGTTGCTACCTTGTAACAGTAGAACGAAAGGCATGTAGTGGGTCTTCTTTATTCCTTGTAGCCAAAAAACAATTCTTAGTCCAACGGTTACTTCAGAATGATACAATAACGCAGCTGGTGTAGTTCGGCTGACTTCGGCCATGACGACCATGAACGTAATATGAACTATACTATGGACGAGACAATCAGAGCACTTCAAACCAGACTTACTCTCAGAGCATACCTGCGCGGGTTGAGCTGTTCGTAGATTCATTGAAAAAGGTCAGAATTTTCCAACGACCGCCAAATTGTTCAACGGAAAACATCAATCAAGTGTTAACAGGCAACTCTGATAAACCCGGCACTGTTCTAAACCGAAGTTCCCTCGGTAAACCGAAACCAAATTTGACGATGCTTTCTACGATATCCTTCAGGAAAAACAAACAAACCCAAAACTGGTAATCGTATGTTAGCACAGTAGTAAGCGTACCACTAGACTGCCTGTATTGACAGAAACAAAGAAATGCAAAACAAAAGTTATGTTAATCGGATAAGTTATGGTAATCAAAGGGTTGGACTCACATAAGGTGTTCACCGGTATTCAGGAGGACCGCCACAGTAACGGAAATTACCAGTATCCGAACAGCACGGATATTTGAAGTTGCACGTAAGCTACGAAGACAAGGTCGAAGCTGTGATAATATCCGTAATACGACAGGACATGAACTATTAAATGGAAGATGTGTGTAGTATCATTAATCTATCGCATATGTAGAAAGAAATGTCGACCAGCGTGCACAGATTTCGTACTGTTTTGCACAGTAACTTTTAATCATTTTTAACGGTCTGCGGAAGTGTTGCAAAAGTCATTTCTACACAAAAGTTAAATAATGTTAATAATTAAGAATAGGAGATACTCTACAAATGTGTTGCTGCTCAATAATATCGAAGGAAATATCCGGAAAGCAGCTTTTTGTTGTGAAGCAATCTATTCACCTATGTATTGGATTTCTAAGGACTGGCGCAGGTTTCTAGCTTTAGCGTGAGTATTTACACAAACAGTCGCAGACATCTAATAAAGTAGGGGTTTTGTGGTGTCACCTGACAAATTAAAGTATTCCACTTAACTATTGAACCACGGGGTTTTATTGACATTTCTCGTGGATCTCTTTCGCGGTGTAAATCTAGTGTTCACAACAGTTCACCCAGTCGAAACTTTGTTTGGTCAACCCAGATCAACAGACTTACCCGATCTTTATGCACCACAGACGACCACAGTTAGAGTGCCGTTGGACGGAAATTGTCGCTTGTAGTGCACCCTGGGTAGCATAGACAACCCACCAAACATTGCGCTCGTCCATGCACTCAACACGCAGTTCGCATAAGAGCAAGTGCTCACACCGACAATCACCAGTGTCTCCATTTTATAACAAACAGTACTGTACTAGGTATGATCGCGAATCTCTAAAAACAGGGTTAGTGGCTATTATGCTCTCTTATGGACAAACCAGTTTATAAAACGATTAGGGACTCACAGGTTTTTGTATGAAACTGAGAATAGCCAGGATCTGTGAAATGAGCGGGGGATAAAAAAGTAGCCCATGCCTTCAAGTAAAGTAACTGAAACCAATTCCTTAAATTATCTCTAAAGTTGCTCAGAATTCTCATCATTCTACTTAAAGATTTTGAATACATTCATTCATTCGTAACGGCCATAAGTCTGATCAGAAAGTGCTAAGAAACGGACCGCCGCTCACCGAGACTAATGATATATCGAGCTCAGGAGGTAACATTGAAAATGTTTTGCTGCCTGTTGAGTACATTCATTTTGTGCTAGTGTTGCAATTTTACAAATCCAACTACTCCTTAACTGGTGCAAGTCTTCTCATTATTATTGAGGAATTTGGGGATACACAAACACGTTCTTGTAGTTATCCCTCTTTTTAAATCATTCAGGTATGAAATCAGTTGCATGTACGAAAAGCGATACTATGTCAGTGTCGCCTATGCAGATAACCATATATACGCCCTCGGTGGACACAACGGAGAAAATCAAGGTCGATTGGATACGGCCGAAAGATATACTTTAGAAGAAAATTTGTGGCAAACAATCGCCTCTATGAATCGAGTTCGTAGCGATGCCGCTGCGGCCGAACTAGGTGGTCGTGTTTATGTTGCCGGTGGATTTGAGGGACGGCGTTATCACGATTCAGCCGAATACTACGAACCGGAAACCAATCAGTGGACGTTGGTCAGTAGGATGCATTCGCCCCGCGGCGGTATTTCGCTTGCACAGCAAGGTGGCTATTTATATGCAATCGGTGGTAACGACGGAAACAGCCGGTTACGCACAATCGAACGTTATGATATGGACGAAGGAAAGTGGGAACTTGTGGGGCAAATGAATCGCAGAAAGAGCAACCTATCATCTACGGTTTTGAATGATGATATTTACATCCTCGGTGGCTGGTCTGATGAACCAGAAGCAGGGATTTTGGATCTTGTAGAAAGATTCGATACGACAACTCGAGAATGTCACATCGTTCGTCCACTGACATTCCCGGCAAGCGCAACTTGCGCATGCACACTGAAGGACCGTAACCTAGTAAGGAAGTATATCAGACCTTTACCCGAATCCAACGTTCAAAATTCAGGTATGCAGTAGGTTGTGTTTTTATTTTTTTCCCTACAGGGAACAGTCATTTCTACAAAGCAGTAACCTTGGCCAATGAGGTTGTGACACCGTAAAATCCTTTGCAATAACATCCAATAAGCAGATGTGAAAATACGAAGACGTAGACTGAAAGTGTTTTGACGTAGCACAAAGTAGTAGATGAATGATAAGGTGAGTCTTGCTAACAAGTCACACATTACTGATTTTGGTTTTCCTGTATAAAGTGATGCACAGGGCTCTTGTTAGAGCTCGTCAGTACAGCCAAATTCCTAACCACGGCAGTGGTAAGGATGTGCATTACCGACGAGCTCCAGCAAACCAGAAACCCAAACCTAGTACCTCCTTTTCACAAGGGTTTACAGAAATTATCATGGAAATACGACACTTGCAACTAGTTGCGAGCGGCGTCTAATTTTTGTTCACCAACATCCCCTACTATTCATTGAGAATCAAAATATAGCTCAACCAGCTTGATGGTTTCTTTGATTTCAACTTGGATAGAATTCCTAGTCGTGGAGTCATCAGTGGGAGTTAACAAGACAGTCATTGCGTCTCCTCTCGACGCGATCTGACGATTTTATGCTCGTCGTACACTGGGCTGTTGGGTCAAGAAAGTCAGAACAGCAGTGGTCTGCGCTGCACTAAGAAACATTAATTTAATAGAATAACAATGCTTTTTTTTATGGAGAACCGACAGTATTTACGACTTCCATCAAGAGATAAGCGAGTTGCATTTTCATTGTCTTGTCCGTTTTTACGTTCCACGATCTCATTTAAAGCACTTCGGTTGTATAGGTCTGACAGGCATTCAGACAACTTGTTTTAATCATCACCTCTTACGAACAAATTATATATTGTAATTGATCACCGTTTTCGATTGGATGGTGCGGATCGACTATTATTCCGCTCACAGCAGCCAATGCGTGGGCTCTGAGTGGCTAAAGTTTCTTCGGCCAGAAACAAATCAAATAATACTAACGAAAAATGAGTCGGCACTAAAAGGGGGTTAATTACGAAGAATGTTTATGACACAATTCTGAACGAAATCTAGATCCGAAGCGGTTACTTTGAGCGCGTTTATTGTGCAATCCTACTGGCATGGCAGCTTCCATAGCCGTTCCTCACGTGACTCACTGGTTACAATCATTGGTCTATCTGGAATAGCGGAGTGACATACCTAGTGACCGCGTTCCATGCCATTTGGATGATCATGCTAATATACATCTCAGTATACAACAGTCACAGTCGACAAATGATCGCCGATAATGACTGTTGGATGTCAAACCTCAAAAAGGACGCTGGTAAGGTGACTCGAGCAAGCGACAAGGAGGCTAACCACGAGTTACGTTCACGCACAGGCATAAGCGTGAAAAGTGAGAACAAAAGCATGAGTCAAAGTTAGCAATGCATATAACGGGAGCCTTCATTAACCACTAACGTTCAGTCAAAGAAGTCGGTGGAAGTCGACTACCGATGGCAAGGAAACGGTTCAATAGGGCTCAGAAAAAGCAACTCGTGCGTAACCACACGGCCGGCAGCATACGTACTACACTAGCTTGTCACAGTGAGCGAAGCCAAAGCACGCCTGTGCATAATACTCGTCACAAGTGGTTTCCACTAGGTCACTTTTGGTTCCACTCACACACCCCGTATCTAATGTAAACCCGAAGGACTAGGACCAGGAGGTGTATGAGTAGAAGCCTCTATGATCCAGCCAACTCTGCGAGTCGCGAGGGCCCCAGCCTGGTAGACGAACCCGGTCTACAGTTATCAGTCCCTTCGTGAACGATTTCGTCTCCCTACACCACGTCATCATCTGTCCATTCCGCACCTTGCGCCAGTCGGCTACAACGTCAACAGACAGCACTCTCTGTGGCAAACGATTAGCTGGCATCCTTAGTACATGACCTAATCATCTAAGTCTGTTCAAATGTAGCAACTAAACAAAAGAACTCGTTTGACAATCAGTGCCAAACACCCGCTTCCCAACCTTCTCGTTGCTCACCCGCTGGTGCCACCCGATGCGAGCGGTTAAACGCAGACATCGGTGGTCAGACACCTGAAGACGGTTCACGTCGTCTACCCAGAACGGTCAAATTTCACTGCCGGGAAGTTATACAACCCTCACTGTTGTCTGATATTGCTGCATCGTAAATCAGAAGGCAAGACTGTCGTAACGAGCGTAAACAGCATGTATGCAATCTGACCAACAGATGTAACAGGTGATATTAAACCAGTGAACGAGTGACAATTAAACCAATCGTAGTCGCGATGCATCAAGCGAGTGTTAATAACCAGTCAGATACGAGGTGAATGTTTTGACACTGTAAAGAGTGTACACACACACACAACAGATGAACGCAACCTTTAAGCTTCAGATAGGTACCTCTCTGTCACTATAGGCACCTCATATAGTAAACACCGCTCTTGACTTGGAAAAACGCGCATCTGTTCCATTCCTTATAACTCCGCCACCGCCGCTGATGCAGCTTCCCAGATATACCAACCGGTCAACAACCTCCATTATCTAACATCAAATCTACGTAATCGCAGCAGTCTTGCTGAAGCACTTTGCATTTTCAAACTGCAAATTACATTCTGAAGTACTTAGCAGAACGTGAAATAGCGTTTAACATTGTTTGTGCCGCCTGAAATTTGTCAGATAGCAATACCTTGTCCTCAGCATAATCAAGATCAGTCAGTCTTTCACCAGGTAGGAGGTCAAAGTCGGCATCTTGTGAGTGTTGGAGATCATCTTCCATCACTTCGTCTATGACGTTAATGAACGAAAATGGTGAAAGGGGTTAGCCTTAAAGTGCGCCGCACCTAGTGCTGAAATTTTCAGATGATTCGCTGTAAACACTAACCTGAGCTGAAGTGTGGGAATAAGGCGCTGACAGTAGGTCCACATACTTAGTCGGCACACCCTTGCGTTTAAGCGACTCCAGAAGTGTAGATCGATCCACCGAATCGAACGCACCTCTGTAGTCGAGGAACACGGCGAATGTTGGCCAGCGGTATACTCGACGATGATCCAGAATTTGATGAAGGATAAAAATGTGATCTATACAACCTCGCCCAGGGCGAAATCTTGCCTGCTCTTCCGTAATGCTTATTTCCTGAATTGCAGTAAGTCGCCAAAATATAGTGGATGCAAGGACCACTGAAAAAACTGGGGTAAAACTAATCTTCCTATGGTTTTCGAAAGGGTTCCGGGCTGGTTTCTTGAATATGCGAATTATTATCGAGTGAACTTAGTAAAAAGGATGGTCTCCGTCGTCTACACAAGATGAAACAATTGACACAAGGTCTTTATTAACGCCTATCCATCTTCTAGACACGCCCTTCAGAATATCCGAAAACTACGTTAGCCCTCGCCGCGCGAACTCATAGCATACGGTCTGCTCCGTCGACAGATTGCTACCCGAGTAGCAGAAGTCTGCGCAGCTATCAACAATGTCTCCATTGATGTGGGCGCCAGATGCAGACACAGCATCTCCACAGGAGAAGGCTGAAGGAGAGAAAATATCTAATTTGTGTTGATATCCAAACCACATTTGAATGCTGAGATCACAAAAGCCGTGACCGGTCTTTGAGGTTTCTCTTCGCTGTGTACAAACAACGCACTAACGTTTGCAAACAACAACAGATGCATTGTTGAATTACGTAACTGATTTGGGGCGCCGAAACTTCGAATATTCAACGAGCGGCTATCCGTGCGGTATTCAACCTGAACACCGTCCCCCGAGTTTTGAAGAGCAACTGTTAACATTACGGTCAAATATCACCTAAATAGGGTTGGGACTAAGGCGCAACCCTGCTTTATGCTAGTGGCAATATGAAAATCATCAGTAGGTGATTCATACGATGCAACATTCTAGTTAAATTGACGAACTGATCTGGACATCTAAACTCACAAAGAAGCGCCCACAATGCCTCTTGCCTCACGGAATCAAAAGCCGTGATAAAATCCAAAAGGAAGCGTACAGCGGCTGGTTATGTTCACGGCACTTCTCCCGAATCTATCAGGTGGTGAATAACGTGTCCATTGTATTGCAACACGTTTGAAATTCACACTGCTTCTCGGGGACACTGGTCTTCAACACTTTTGTATTAAGTCGATTCAGCAGGATTCTTGCCAGAACTTTTCCAACGTTGCTAAGCAGACTGATACCTTGATAACTGTCGATGTTTTGCTCGCTGCCTTTGCATTCAAATAAAGTTAAGATCGGGGCATCCTTGAACTCTGTAGAGACCACTTCTCGATCCCTGATAGAGCGAACCAACTGGAGCAAAGCACGTTCATCTTTATCTGCAATCCTCCCGCTTCGTAATTATTCAGTAGCGCTCTGCACCCCCGCTAAATCTAGAGAGAGAGCAAGTAAGGCATCGACATCATATTGTGACATATTATTAGTGATAATATAACCAATGATCGAAGTCCGGCCTAGTACGCCGCCAACGTGCTTACGTCATATTTCCTTGATTTCCTCCTGCTTAGCGCACGAAATGTCAGAGTCCCTGTAAATAAATGTACCAGTAGACTGGACAGACAGGTCAAAAATCACTTTGAGAAAATCTTAGAACCCTTTCTGCTGTCGACGGTCAGTGTAGCCCTGCATCAACCCACTTTGATTTCTCCAGCAGTCGTCTTTGCGTCTGCGAAGCCGTTCGATGAATTGACGGCGAACGCTCCGGAACGTGGATCCTTTGTCTTCGTAGCTTGGGTCCATTTTGAAAACAGCAAACATTTCATTATCCTCTCATATCAAGCTAGGTATAACTACATTATTGTAATCAAAGCAGTCCGTGCATTTCTGGCGTTGAACGGTTAGATTCACTAACGCGTATAACGGGATAGAAAGTCGGACGGGTAAATCTAACCGAGGTCACCTCTATACCGTTCTGAACAGTTCCGCTGAATACGGTTGAATCAATCGTTTTCCCTCTCGAGGACGGACGCTGTTTTGGACAGGAGAAAAAGGACACCCTAACAGTGTTATCGCATTATCACGCATTCAAGTGAGCAGTGACAACCTTTCTGTGGGTGCTTACAAGTCGTGATGTCGCTGGCACCAAGGTGGAACCAGATGCTTGTGATAGGCGACTCGTAAGTATTATACCTGTGGACAGGATATCCTAGTCCTCGTTGATCTGAAATACCGTGGGGTCCGAGGGTTGCCGACGAGGCCGTTCAATCGCGATCCAATTGTGCGTCAGACAGGTTGTGACGGGCATCTCATCATAGAACTGGTCCTTTGTCCCATCGATACGATATACAGTGGGACCGTAAACATTGAGACGTGTGACAGATTTACCTCGAGCGAGCTGTAGGTGGATGGATATGATTTGCGGATTGATGCTGGCTGTTGCCGTCAGCCATTGCATGCAGACACGTGCCTCCGGGCCACTTCTGCAGATAGGAGGCGTAGTCAGCACCTGATTTTTGAGGCATACTTTAGTTTCCAAGTCTTGTTTCACTCAGTGCCGCGACATTATTGCTGTAGAGGCTCAGTTTCATGGCGATCAGTGTGGTGCGGTGTTCCGGCTGTCCGGTGCTACATTAACACAGCAGCTCACTTACATTGCAAATTCTATCAGAAACCGTCTCAGATTAATATGTAGAATCTCAAAGTAAGTATATGATTAAAAAGTTGATCTATGGGACAAAATTTTATTTTCTGTAGACCAGTCCAGGAGCCTTTGATTTAAAAGCCTAACCTGTAAAGCAGTAGGATGCAGGGGTTTTTGGGAGACCCTGTCTGGAGCCAATGACTCATACGTTTGGTTCACTTGGTACTGAGGGTGTAACCCAGTACGGGGATGCGGTGACTACGATACTGACAACTCATTCCGACTACTGTTGAAGATAAAAGATACATTGCAAGCAACATCAGGCTTTTGCGAGTTTTTGATCACACTTCGACTGCCACGGTCAGTCGCTCGGTAATCGGGGAGTCCTGTGTAAAAGGGAGCGTTCATTTTCCTCATTTCCTAGTATGTGGAAGACAGCAGTGTAACAACTATAAATATGGTTCTGCTGTATAATCAAAGATTCGTGTCTGGCTACACAGGAACCCCTACGCAGTCAATCGTGCGACAAACAACCCTAGAAGAGTAACCACCTTTTCGTCTAGTTGATTCCCATGTGCCTATCGAACCTGGTTGGGTATGGAAGGGCCGAAATCCTGGTCAGCATAGCTTTCCGGAGCGAAACATCGTACATGCATCGTCATCACACCAAAATGAACAACGCGTACAGTGAATCTAAAGGCACAAAAATGACCAGCGAGCTTCTGTGGTGTGTGGATTTCCCGACGCTGAGCCTCAAAGGTGTTATAATCCCATAAACTTTCCAGTCGGCCGACAGATTTGCCGTTCTGTTTAGTTTGGTGGTTTCAAGGCTAGGTTTTGGTCATTCTAATCTCATACTTTGATTTACCCCGAGCACTTTTCAGTCCATTTGTTCAGCTTTTAATTCCTCTTTCAATGGTGTTATGGATTTTGCTTCTAGCTTGACAGTTCTTGAGCCATTTGCGTTCAAATATGTTCGGTAATCTCGTCCTATTTGAGTGTTTGCCCAGTTACTCAGACTTCACATTGGAGCTGCGTATATTCCACTCTTCCCTCTCCATATCCTCAACAAGAGACCGATGGACCAACAAAAACGGCTCGCATTCGACCAATAATCTACTGACAATGCCCAGCCGTTCGCAAAGTCACCTCGCCCCACTCACGTTTTGCTCACACATGGTCTCATACCATCCCCGATCCTTTCTACATCGTACTCCACGTACCTAGAGCGACGCCCCTCTGTAATTTATACATACAAACGCCCGACTTCCCTTGAAATTCGGATTGCTTGCTGCATCACGTAAGCCAACACGACCTCACATAACACATACGTAGCCACAACTGTGAATCTTTGAATGGTCCGTGGTGCGCATCTCGTCCGTAGTCTCACCGTTCCTGCCTGGACGCCCGTTACAGCAACATGCTAGCTCTACTCATCTACACAAAGATGTCTCTGACCCACGCTGGAGAAAAAACCGGCCCAAATAAAACCGGTATTCCTTTTTCTTGCTATACTCGTTTGTAAACTGTAGGTCGTCAGACGAACTAAGGTGCCATTTTGCAGCTCACCAGCAAAACTTAACGGCGGTGGCGAGGATATGCATTACTGACGAGCTCTAATGAGAACGAAACTCGAGCCTAGTGCTTTTTTCGAAAGGGACCGACTGGAAAGTCTATGGGAATGCGACGGCTGTGATCAATTGTGCGTGATGTTCTATCTATAGGAAAACTTAACAGCCTACTTAGCACCTCCTGTCGAGAGAGTCAGCTACACATACATCACATCGCGTATCATTAGCACCTTACAACTTAATTCACAGAGGAGACATGCACATCTTTTCGAACACAACTCAGAAAAGCCCGCTCGCCTTCCAACTTAAAGACACAGTTAGTCAAGACCAAAAACTCGCTTCACATCCTTGCAGATGCATTCTTCCATATGGGGGAGAAACGATGAAACTATCGGCTAACGTCATCCTTCCCAACCCACAGCTTTCTAACCTGATTGCTATTCGAATGATATCGATCAAAAT
>LUCH01003977.1:13259-60258 GCA_013368495.1 Paragonimus heterotremus
GTCTGTACACATATCTGAACGTATGTTTCCGTTTGGGTGTATAACCGGACTAGTCGTAGACCAGTTAATTAAACCAATGTGCCTGCAAGTAAGCCACATTTTGATCGATTCAGCAACACGTACCAAGCATATTTTCTGTTAAAAAGTCTAGTGACCGGTGGGCATTAGACTCAGGAACGGTAGGAGAAGAAATGGAAGTTTGAGTAAATACGGTTATACATGTTGCTCCTCTTCCAGATTAGCATTCGCTGACAGAGCCCCTTGACCACTGAGGTTCCATCTTCAAACAGGTGCGGATGTTAGGTCACTCCTGTGCTTCCATTTATCAAGCCTCACGAGAGTGATATTTTTTTACCACTAAAGACAACCGACCTCTATTCACCTGTCAACCACACATACCACCTTAGTTACATCTGTGTTAGGCAGTTAGCTGCGGAACCTTGCAAGATTTTCAGTTACCTAAGGTAGTCTTTTCTTCAGGATACCACGAACAGCCGCCTTCAACCAAATCATGTCCATCAGTCTTCTGATGTCAGAAGTGCTTAACAAGTCATTCAGAGCTTTCGTCTTTTCCTCCCTTGTCCTTAAAATGAGCAAACTCTCATTCGGCTATTTTGTCATCTTGTATTACAGACGTTGTATTATACAATCATGACTACTCGCAATACTACCACTTACAAATCACGTCTGTCATCATGCTACACAAACCGGGTCTTTTTATCTGCTGCATACAGCATAGTGAATAGTTAAAATTAACCTGTTGTTGTTCCCCCACCACCTTATTCATTTCACCTCTCAGGTCCCTCTCATCCATAATTTCTAGTAATTATTCTGTGGCTCCCAAAATAGATATCGTTAATCACAATAAAACTGCCTCGGTAGGCCTCACTTCATACCACTCACCCGCCTACTTCCCTCATCCCATGATTCGATCTAGAACACTGGTTAGTATGGGGGCTTCCAAAGTTAGCACTCTGAAACAAACAAGTCAGCATGCCGCCTTCCCTCAGACTAGACTTCAAAACACTAATCGACGTATCGAAGTGACTGCACCCGTACTATATACTCTACGCTGATTGTGCAACTTCGGTTATTTCATGGCCGCCGCTTCGCCTTTCTGATGCAGTAGATATGGTCCTCAGTAAGACAGCCACAACAGTAGATTGTAACCCAACATAGCAGTAGGTTTTGTACCATTCGCTTGGAAGATTCTTTTAAAACGAGCCTTAAACACCAAATCTTCCGAAGTCTTTTCGTTATATCTACTTACACTCTAAATGACTACATCGTCATCGCTGACAGTGATATCTTTTACTGTTCATCTTATGTCGACATGCATCCGTGTTATGGTCATTTGGGTAAGAGATATAAACGTCTAAACTGGTCCATTCGGAGACAGTGAATCTCGTTTAGATGGTAGGTTTGAACTAGGCTCACACAGTTAACATAATGTTGGGGCGGCTGTTGCAAGTGTACGTGGATCACAGATTAATTTTAGCCAGCATTAATTTCAATCATCTTGCGCCGCTGTTTTACTTGGCACCGTCCTTCTTCCAAACAGATCTGGTTTCATACAGACTAAATGGCAGCTAATTACGAGTTGCGTGGCTTTATTCGAGACTGCCGTTTTTCAAATTGAACGCCACCCACATTCAATCACAATCCTTGCATTCAAATAAGAGTTTCGACCGACCCACTTCGCAAAGAAGGACTACAATCGAATTTCGCTCTTACTAGAGCTCATAGGTAATGTATATCCTTGTCCGAGCCGGAATTTACACTCCGACCTCCGTGTTTTTGAAACTAGTATGTTAACCACAACACCACAGCGGCCATCCACACCGGTTAACATGTTAGTCTCACAAACACGAAGATCGCAGTGTAAATTCCGGTTCGGACAAGGATATACACTACTTATGAGGTCTAGTAAGAGCGAAATTCGATTCTAGTGCTGTTTTACGAAGTGGGCCGGCCGAAAGGCATCTTTGAATGCAAGGAAAGTGATCCAGCTTGGGTGATGTATAATTTAAAATGATCAAAACTCCGAAATCTAATGTAACTTTTCGTTTTTATTGGATCATATACATGGATTCAGGTCATGCATTAGTACGTTTTCGTTATGTTCTTAATTGCACTGGGCGACGACCCACCCACGGCAACGGTTGGCTGTTGAGCAACTTGAAAAATTGAGTTCCTCCTATCCAGTCCATCAAACCAGGGAAAAGACAAGGTACGGGATGTCATACTTCGTTTACGCCTTTCAGTCGTTTACCTTTGACAACCAAAAGCCAACAAAGAAATATGGTGCGAATGACGCGCAGCTATATAGCTGGAGTCGGAAGGTTGCGACTAATTAAGAGATATAGTGTAAGTCAATAATTTTTGCGCAAACCGAGCTGGTATTCGATAGCTAATCACTAAGATCCCACCGACTTGTGTCACGTAATCACACGGTGAACTGACCGATCGGGTTCATCAAATGACCAGTCATCTCGTTGCACTTCAGTACCGAGAATGTTGGTTTATATTGTTTTACGTCAGCCACAGTGCAACCATGTTTCATCGAACCAACTATCCATTGATATTCGCTGACGAAGGCATCGATGCGTTCTTTCACTGTAGGTATATCTGCAATTCCAAATGAATCAACATGTCAAGTGTAAGAGGCAGATGAATGACTTTGACCATTTATGAGACCTACTCCGCCGGTTGATTGTGACAAGCACAAGTAGGCTGCGGCAGACAAGATGAACTGAAGCTTGTGCCGATCTATGTCTTCTTTAAATAGCAGCTATAGAGACGCATCCTTCTTAAGCGTAGTGTGAACAGTCGGCTTGATGTACCTTGGTTTGCTATAAATACTAATAAACTTCTATGGATATTCGTTAGCAAGAAACATCTCTGTTAAGAACTGCTCTTTCAGAACTTGTGTATCGACCGTCAAAAACACAGTCAAATCAATATGGTTTGAAGCAGTCTTTTTTTATCATTTTTTAGGAAGATATTGGCAAATGTTGAACCAGTGGGATCGCCTACAGCTAATCCATTAAACTGTCTGAGCAAAGATCGTTCAAACCGTATGTTTTCTGTGCATTAAGAAGTAAGGTCTCCAACATGTTCGAGAGGCATTCGGATGGAGAGATTTTGTGGTAGAACAGAATCACATGAACTCTTGAGAGTTTTCTGTAGAAGGTCTTCGGTAAAAAATGGTTTAACATATATTATCTTAAAAAATTTCGAGAAAAAATGTCTCAAGAACTTATACAGGTCAGCAGTATCCTCGACACACTTTGGCATTAATATTTTGCTGACTGAGCGCAGCAATTCAATAAGTTGAAGAACGACCTCGTAGGAAAAGTTGTTCACGGTTAGTATTGGCAGAAAATGGATAATGCTTTTCCGTGTGTTTCAGAAAATCATGTCTTGCAAGACCTTGAGGTTTCGGTCAGTTTAAGTTGCTTGTAAAGTGCAAAAGTATTAACCGAACTTTTCTTGAAATTTCCTTTCCAATCATCCCGTTGTTCCGTGGTAGGTTATTAGGCCTAACTTAACTGTGAGCTCCAAACATTGTGTTCGTTTTATTCCAGTAGTAGTTCTTCCGTAAGATTACAACTTCAGAGTACTTATTCGACCCAAGAAAGAGAAACCCCTTCAATCTTGTAACTGCATGACAGCTTTGTACTATTTCGACGTTAGACAACAATGTTGAAAGATCAGTGCAGAGATAAGCTCAAACGTCCAGCCAACAGGATTTTTTGTCTTACACCAACTGCCATTATCTGCATTCGTTGAAGATAGCTGTTTGAGTTGATCGAAAAAGGGTCCTCGAGCTGAATCTGCTTCTCCAGTTTATTGACATGTGCTGGGGGTATTTTGAATTTTAATTCCAATGCGTTCACTTCCATTTGGGTTTTATCAATGAAATGATTGCCAACTTACATCCAGAAACTGGCCAGGCCGGAGGGGATGTACAAATAACAGGTCAGCCCAAAATGCAAGGTCAACCCTGAGAATCCCAACTGTTGCTGGACTAAACCATCAGAATACATTTGTAAAATAAGTACTATAGCATGCGATGTGATGATTCGTGAGTTAAACAACCGTTGGATCTCAAAGACGTCATTGGAGTTATTAGGAGTCTGACGGACTACTATTCTTGGCAGTTCACACAAGTTTAGGAAAGATGTCTGCATGATTTTCAGAAGCAGACGGATCGCCGAACCTAAGGATTGGCTGACTTCGGCAGACAACGAAGTAAGAATCGCTTTCGCCTTATGAATTCCCAACAAACTCCTCGAGCTCTTTCACACTCCTGGCTTCGGTCGTCTATCTACCGATGAAACTATATTTGAAGCAGATAGGACACTCACTCCTTGTCACTCCATGAGGTTAATCTGCAGCTTTAAAGTTCAAAGCTCCTTTATAAGACTGCTGTGCTTGGTACATCTGATGTTAGCTAATGTGATTAATGGGGCTTTTGACCAGTTTATAAATTTAGGAAGTCGTATCACCAAGGGCTAAATTTCACCAAATGAAACAATGGTTCGTATGTTCACAGCAGTAGCAGGACCTCTCTGGTATCTCATATGTAAAGCGACAGTGACGTATGTTACCTTAAGACTGCGAGACCTCTCAGCTCAGGTTTTTGAGGATTTGAACCATTGTCGGGCATTTTACCATTGACCTCTGCGTTCCACCGTTTACGTCGGGGAGCACCAACAAGCAAGCAACGAAGATGTTAACAGAAAGTTATCTGGTAATGAATCTCTGAGCCTGTGTTCGATCGCTCGCATCGGGTGGCACCAACGAGAAGGCAAAGGAGTGGTTAGGAATCAGCTGTTTGGTAGTGGTTGTCAAGCATGCGTTTTTGTTCAGTTTTCAAGTTTAGTCAAGCTTAGATGGTTGGGCCATGTACCAAGCATATCAGCTGGTAGTCTGCCTCTTAGAACATACTTCACCATGCCGCGGCCGTCCAGTGGGAGGTGCGGGGTGATCAGATACTTATGAGGTGTGGGAAAATGAAGGTCGCTGACCACGGAGTTGACCACAATAGGTCGGATTCGTCATCCGCACTGACATCCTCGTAACTTCCCAAGTTGGCGGCTGGGGATTTTAGGTGAGATGGCAATCGATCGAGCTCAGTGATGTGATTGTTTCTGATTTTCAAATGTGTTGTCAATGATCCACGTGCACTCACTGACATGGAGTGGTGAAAGCCGTGAGGAAGGTGTGTTGTTGATGATGTCTCACTTTTCCTTAGGGTTCGGTTTTCTATTTTCCTGATGTAGGTCCCTTGATGTTGAGTGTTTTGGTAAATACACAGTTGTCTTGACAAGTAAGTCCAGGTCCTTTCCTCTCTTTTCTTCTTGATTAGGGCATACACTTCTCCTCATGGTAGTATGACAGTTAGGTATCAGCGCGAACCTCTGGTGTATTGCCGTTCTTGATGATGACTGTTGGTTAAACACATTATGAGTGACGATGGATTTATGCACTGGTGATTTGGACCCAAAACCTGACCTGTTTTGCAATACTTCACTAACGAAAATATTTTGTCCCCCTCGAACTCCACAATCTGTTTTCATCTGGGCATATGTCACAGCACAAAGTAAGCTCTACGCAAGTCAACTTTACTTGCGATTACTAACTGAAGGGTGTTCATGAGATGTTCAGTATGTGGCTGGATTGCAGTGCGCCTGAGTAAAGTAAAGGTAACCCAGATTGTCAAATAACAGAAGCGGCATTCCGTTTTATATCCTCATGCTTCCCGTTTAGTTAAGGAATCCGTCTAACTACGAGGAGAGATGAGTTTTGTTAATCACTCTGTTTTGTGTTTCTCCACTACTGAAAAATAACACGTGCCAAGCTGAAAGTATTTTGTCAGTGCATACGTGTACAAATTACTAGTTTGTTAGTTATAAGTATAAGCATGATGCATGAAAAATGCTAGCGACCGTACGGAACAGATTGCATCAACTTGTGCATGTATTTGGGGTTGTGACCACTGTGTGAAAACTGCCGTTGGAACCAGTGGAGTTGTCTGGTGGTTGAGCTGTCACGGACAGCTTGTGATAGTGACGCCAAGGCGTAATGAATTTACAACCCGATAACATGCACCTCTTGAAACTCATATTGGTTGTTTGACCACACTTTTAAATGTTTCACGTCATCCCGTCCAACAAAAGTCTCGGTGGCTTCAATGAACGTAAGAACAGATGTTGATTTTACATCGCTTCTCATAAAAACTGAGTAACTTCACCTTTCGTAAATTATGCCATGCTCGTTCTAACTGTCCGTTCTACAAAACCACATTTTGTACACATTTGTATCAGCATATGACTGAGCATACAGGTGCACTACGTGACGAAATTATGCGGCCACTCCTTCCTTCTAGAAATCTGTTTCCCATTAGCAAGCAGACAGTAAGGAGGGTTAGCAACAGATGAACAAGTCTTATCAGAGACCGTTGAACTGAATCTTGTTTGAATAGCCTTGTAATAATTGATATGTGTAAAAAAAAATATGAAGATAGACACGATAAAGCTGTTCCCAGCATAATCCTGGTGACATTCCTTCTAATTTACTCCAGCATTTCCCCACTTGCAGGGTTCAGTTCTGGTGAATGACTTTAGTACGCTGGGACTCAAAAGTCTCCACGTTTGTTTCAAGACAATTTTCAGTTCGATTATCCATCTATCCATCTTAGCATCTTTATGTACGTGTTAAGCTAATAAGTCTCACTGATTTATAGCATCATTTTTGAGCCCCAAACTTCAATCCCTAGAGCAAACTATTACACTCTCAAGATATGAAGTACGGCACTATATCGCTGAAAATGTATTGCCGCTGCCAGCATAGGGAAACAAAAGGTAGTTTACAGAGTTCAAACCTCTAAAATTAAGGGTCAGATTCTTGGTTATTATCCAATATTTGACAAGTTCACTTACTCAAAACAGTCATAATGCCCGTACAGACAGTGCTAGTGAATGCCGATTGTTGGTTTGTCGATTGAACCACACCTCCTTTCTCCGAAAACATGTCACTACTGTCAACTTTCATCAACCCCATTCTGAATATGTTTAAATGTGATCGAAATGCCAATGATGTGTTCAAGAAACGTGATTTTTAGCAATAATAGTCAAGCTGTGTCACCTGTTAATTCAGCGTTGTATAATTCCTTTGAGAACTTGAACTTTGGACGTTGTCTAAGTCCCGCAATAGTTTTTGTTGTATTAGGAGCTAATCGAGATACACATCGGCTGTCTCGGTTCGACGATGTTTCTCCTCATCGTCATTGCTTCGACTGAACAATATTTTGGTCTTCTCATATGGCACATGATATCACAACTAAACCTTTGGAGTTGTTACCATTCTTTCGTACACTTAACCGAATCCGTTGGAGTTCGAAATTCTGCATTTTGCGAAACCAGTCAGTTTACATGTTAGTGACATGATGCGGACACAGTACTGATATTTAGTCAAAACAGAGAAAATACATATATCGCGAGATGTTAACATTTAGATTTACTGTAATCACTCGTCAACGTAAAACTAGAAATTTTCTACGAACTGCGTATAGCAACAACAATTGAATGAACCAACCATATAGTTCTGACCTTTCACCCGTTAATAGTATAATCAATTCCACGGCAAGGAGACTGATTGCGTCAGCGCTTTCTGTGCACAAAAACAGTCAAATCAGATAATTAGTTAACACCCAGTCCAAGAGAAAAGCAGTTCGACAACCTTTACGCTGTCTGGACGATGGTGTATATCCTCCCCAAATCAACTGGAGTCTGCGAGATAGGTTAACTTTTGACCAGCCATTAAGCTTGACACCATGGCATGGATTGGGTATAAAAGTATGCCACACATACTTTAATTTTTACGTAATTCAAAATCTACCGCGGATATTTGAACAAGGTTTAGCTGGTGACTGTCTGTCGAAATTTATTTGTTTGTTTTCAAAATTAATCGCAATCGACTGGACAATAAAGTTTGTAGAAACTATAAATAATACGTAAGTCTTTATACGTACTCATTAGATGTCTCATCACTTTTCACAAATGTGCTAGTTTGGGAGGCCACCAAATTTATTTGTGGATGCTTTGATCAATTTAAAACGGTCACTCTGCTATCCACTATTCAACTGAAGGAGATTCTTCCACGCTACAGAATTAAGGTGTAATTCATCTTTATACTGGTTTGCATGAAGGTCATCTCTAGATTAGCTAACAACGAATATGATAATGAGAAAGTTGATACATAACGAATAGAATGCATTAATAGAAGCATGCAGTTCTACCTTCAAACAAGTTGGGAACATTTTTATCGTGGTGAGGAAAAAATATGTTGACACTTCCTGGCTAGTATGTCATTTCAGCATTCAGATCAATTCATCTTAAAAGTGGTATTGAACATTACTTTTTGATTTTTATGTAGCGGATTAGTGAGAACATCGGATGGGAAATTGATTCGCAAATCAACTTGAGTTGGACAGTATCCAGAATCCAACAATTTTATACGACCTATGAAGGAATGTAATGTGGTATTAAAAAGATATGTGTAGAGAAATTGTTTGAGGCCGAACTTGAGATACTGTTGTTGCATAACGTGCCAAGAGGAATAGAAGAAGGAATCTACTGTTGAAGAGGTGTCTATGCACTGTGTGGGACGTGTCACTAAAGAGATTCAATATGTATGACTGTCAAGAATTTGGATATAAGTCAGCCGTGCAGTATAGTGTTTTCGCTCTTGGTTTTGTGTTTTAACGTACCTTGTGGGGAACTTGTAGCAATCAACGTTTTCACAAGTCAAGCGACTTTTGCGGTCACAACAGTCGGTTCCTCGAAGAAGGCAACGGTGAATAGCATAGTGGTACGCCGACAGTAGGGAAGAAATGCATGGTCACTAGCCTTCCGTTCAGATGGGAGAAACTAGCAAAGTTGCTGAATCGTCACCCGAACAAAACCATTGACTGAACTTTGTTACAGCTACTGTGCTCACTAATTTAAGTCTTATCCTACTGCTTCTATTCAGCCCAAAGACAAAACCTCAGTCCTTGTTTAATGCATACTTGTTTTCTCGTTCTTATACTGCTGAACTGCAGCGTATACCAGACATACGACTAGAATGTTGTCTTAGCAAATAAGGAAGCATCATCCAACCTGGCTTAGGAACTGACTAATTTGCTGGATAAATAGTTTAAACATCATTCCTCTGGTTGACCTGACTCGCCGGGTTGAAAGGATTCAATACCCTGGTTTCATTTGTCGTACGCCATGGAACTAACCAGCACTGATCTGAAGGCACACATTGTAAGAGTTGAACCGATCCCAATTGGGTCATGCAGCTTAACGGTATGTATTCAGAAAAATGGGTTAATTCACTGAACATATCTTGACCTCAAACTATTACATGTTAAGTGTCGGTAACACAACTGACAGAGTGTAAAATAATGGCTCAACGAAGTATAGAGCAACATCTACTCGATTCTTGTTCGGGGTAATAACAACCGACCATGGTAACACGTTGAATGACAGTTCGTTCGTTTTTAATATTTATTATACAATCGGCATTTATTCTGCACTGTACAGATATGTAAAGAACTGAAGAGAATACCCCGGTGACACCTGTATGTCAACCCGCCGTCTTACTGGTGACTTGTATACACACAGATCAAATGATGCATTTGTTCCAGAATGGAACAACATACAAAACCCGATGAAATACAAGGCCGAGGTATCCAATTTGGACAGTTTTGTCACGCAATCCGTTTGTCATGATATGTCCAGATGATACCATTCTTATCACTTGGTGGTTAGTTTGGCTGGCCTACATCGATTCGCGGCACCTTTCGGATACTAAATGAACCCCGTACCAATCATGTGATTAGCGTTCAGACATGCAAAGGTTCAAGTCGGTTGTCAGTCCCTATGTATCAACAAATATCCACGGAAGGTGATTAGGATGAATGGGTTCCAATATACTAGTGGAATGTGGACATTGGCGTAAGGTAGATAGTGAATCACGAAAGTTCTGAAGGTAGACAAAGTGGACGTGCAATCAGTCATTCGGTGATAGGGTGCTTGTGTCACATTGTTCAAGACCACTGAGATGGGAGAAACTATACCTTTTTCATGCTGGTTTCTCCTTTAGGCATAAGAATGTATCTTTCGTGTAAAAGCCTTTCGTTTTAGTGCAGTAAAATCTCTCCATTGTATTTTCAGGCTATGGAAATGCTTTATGATTGGTGTAGTGGACTCATATTTTGCGGCCTTTTTGAGTGCGACTGGATGCACTGGCTGCAGCGATAGGGCGGTGTCCACTTGAATTGTGAAGGCCGTCATGTGGTCTAATCGGGGTATAGGGTCCAACCCAGAGGGGACAGAGAGCACAAACCAATGAATGTCGTCAATCATCCTGTGACCTACAACACTGGTGCAGTCAAGTGGCTTCGTAACACGTTTTAGTGTGTCGAAATAAGCCATGTGTGACAGACGCAAGTACAGCAGCATCAGTCCCGATACGAGCAGACGCATTATTGAAGCTTTCGAAAGAGGCGATGATTGGCGCATGTTAGCTCGCCTAAATGGAGTCAATTGCAAGACAGGGTATAAGCGGCTCCATGTCGATTGCATCAGTTACGAGGCGCAACTCCGGAGAGGACATAGAAGTAAAATATTGAATGAATCGGAAGTCAACATGATACTGGAATGGATCTGTGACTTTCGCATTTTTAAAAATGCGTGCAAAATCAGAGTTTGCGAAAGAAGTATCAACAAGCACAATCAGTTGATATTTAAATGGACGGTTCGTCACTGTAAAGAAGCTGTGCCAAATTCCCCTCGGCATGAACATCAATAAGAACCGGACTGTATGACGCCATTTTGTTTTATTAGGCTCATAAAATGTTCGAAGGCGGTATAGCACAATTTCCTTGCTGCCGCTATCAACAGAGTAATTGAAGAGTTGGTGGAGCAATCATAGCAAACGTCGGCAATGCATGGCGGAATGTAATATCCCTTTTTATACCAATGAATTTAACATGTGTTTCGTCATTTATACTGTCATTCTATTTGGAACAAGCAGTTTCTGTTGTCGTATGGGCACTTGGCTAGTACATATATTTTCAGCTGTTATGATTTCTTTTCCCTAACATTCGGCTTACATAGTATTGGAGATTTTTTAGATGGGTTCCAGAGTCTGAGTTAAACACGTTTTTTTCTAATAATCCTAAATATTTTCAATTTACCACCGTGCACCCTCACTGGGACGCAACTAGATGATAAGTTCACCACACTATATTTGTTAACCTGAAATATGGTGATTCAATTGACATGGACTGAATGTTATAACCACAAGAATCGGTGTCAACAATATCAAGCTTAGAACATGAAGTTTATAAAAATGATTCCCGCCATAGACCTTGAAATACCCATTTCAGATTTATAGTTGTAATAAGACCATCTGCCACCTCACCTCGACATGATGCTTATTGTCCGAAATCTCATTGAATTTGAATTGGACATACCGATTTCAGTGTATGTCAACACTTCTGGGCGATAAGAGATACTGTGATATATGATAAACTTTCAGGCAACTGAGTGATATGAATTCAGTGAATAAAGCTTATATTGCTGACTTTGAGAAACTGAATCACGGTTTCGCTGTATCCTCCAGAATTAATGACACGCTGCCAAAAATGTAGTACCACACTTTGTCAGTAGCCCAACTATTGATCAAACTAATGCAGAACGAGCCTCCAAAGTTATGTCTTAACAAAGCTGCTGGACTGGATCGGCCATCCCCAGTTAATCTCGAGAATTACGTAGATACGTCATTTCAGTCACCGTCTAGACTGACGAAACTGACGGTTGGTGCAGAACTGCAACAGTAAATTTACATCTTGAAAAAGGTTTCCTTAAACTACATTCAAGAACATGTGTTAATGCAACGTTGAAAGAATAAAGTAACACTATACCTGCTACAATAACAATGTAACTGGTCATCAGTGATTCAGCCAGTGTGGTTTTAGATGTTTAGGGTTGATTCAGAAACTGTTACCTGCCTTGTCTACTTCCGTTTTAGCAACACTAGATAAAAAATGTTGGGCAGTTTTTCTACGTTTCTTGGGCAACACTATGTCAGTCGTTCCAAGGTTACTGAACCAAATCCCGTTTCATTAATCGACCTCAGCAAGCGAACATGTTACACATGCTTCGAAATTATGTCATCTCAGGTAACAACTAGCTCTGATGCAGTCCAAAACGGTTACCCCGTCACCTTCTCCACTCTCAGCTTATTAGAGAAACTATCACTATCTGAAAGAACTATGTTCTTTAAGTGAGCCAGTGATATTGGTCGGGGTCTGTTTCTGACATCTCAGACCTAACACATTTGCAATACGGTTTGCCGTTCCGGAACAAACAGCCAACTGATCGCAACATGTTTTTGAGTAACTCAGAATGAGTGGCTGCTTCCTTTCTTTTTGTTGACGGTTTATTTGAAAGTAGGTTCCATCTTCATGGCCTCAATAATGCGTGCATACTTCCCATTGGTTACACTGTTCTCCACTAGTTTCTCATTAGTCTTTAAAAAGCCACAAATTCTTGGACAGACCTATGAAATATATGGCCTGACATGGCGACAGTACAAGCACATATTCTGTTGGTTATCCTTGAATTCCATTCGAAAGTCTGTAAGTAAGTTGATAATAAACTATCTTCCCGTGTATCAGTCACCTTCTCTTTCAAGATTTGTTCTAGTCTTTATCCGCTTCTGTAAAAAGATCAACATGCAAGTTTTTCTGACTAAACTCATGCGTACGCGCTCCCAGTGATTTCTTACTTAGCCAAATCGCACTGAGCTCATTTTTCCCAAATTCAATGGACGGTTGAGCGCACAACAGTATCCACCTATTATTCACTGTTCTGATGCATCGTTCAATTCGGGCTTTTATTGTTGTTTACCACCATAATTAATGTTGAATACTATCTTTGAAGTATATTGTTACGGGTGTTAATTAAGTTTTTGTCTATAAACAGATGCTCATAAGTTGAAACAGTCGTGACCTGATTGATTTTAGTTCAAGTCACTGTTGTAAGTAAAAGTACATGAAAAGTGAACTACGGCAGTCACTGTTCCAGTAACAACCGAATACTTCTGAGAATCACCAATACTTGAGTGTATCTATTTCACCGTTACACTGTTTTTACATCGACGACTGGAACACATGATTCTCACATGACTTGAACTTGTAAAGATCTGTGGAAATTGATTGTCCACTATACTGTTGGTTTTAAAATTGCAGTAGAACATAAGTTTGCCGCCGGGTTGATTACAGTCACTAGAAAATGGCCAGAAGAGTTGAAAAGTTTGCATATTTGGTGAGTTTATTCGACCTAGTGATACATTCTATCACATGCCCATTTCGTGTTACGGGTTTTTCTTCCAAAGCAGATATGATTTGCTGTTAGCTCGCTTACGTTGGGTATAGCGCATTTATGACTAACAGACGTACAGAATACAGACACCGCAACCCCAAAAACGAATTCTCTGCCAAGTAGCCCAACATGAAGTAGTGGTTTATTTCCGGTTTTGCATGATTTCACATGTGCATAACATCTTGGCTATGTGTCGTACCTGAACGACACTTCCGACTACATCGATCAGATAGTTTTAGACATCAGGACAGTAAAGGCAGCGAAACACGCGCTTTTATGAAGCCAAACAACATTTTGGAACACTGCATCACACGTGAATATCACTACGCTCGCAACACGGACAGGCTCAGAAACACGCGTCGGCGGTGTGCGCGCTGCTAAACGTTACCAATTGATCGGTCAAATAAACGAGTGCGTAGAGCGGACCAAGCGTCGGCTGGATTACGCCTTTACCGTACGCGCACAAGTCTCAGTCTCATGCCCCGCCTCGTTGATTGACTTAACGAATCATTGACCAGAAGCCGACGCTGATTCGCTTGTTCACTTGCATGAGGGAAATTGTGAATGGATTGTCTGACCATTCTTGTGCTGCAGAAATCCGGTTTGTCAATACGGAAACTGATAAACTCACTTACAATGGTGTGGATTAAGTCCATGATTCAGCAAATGCACACACAGCTTTGCTACCTGTTAAGATCCTACCACCTACAGCGTTTGTTTGTGTATGTATTGTATGTCACAGCAGGATTTCCATGTCATTTTGTGTGCCTGCTGGGAGCCCGTGAGGCTGAAATTCTCTACTGGGAGAATAACTAAAGATTCGAAAACATTCATTGAGTGCTGGCTGTATACACAGCAGTTTGGTTGGCAATTAAAATGTTTGCAATGTTTACATTAGCCCCAATGTAGTTCTGTCACCTCTACGATAAGCACCCTTCTTGAACCAGCTCCGTTTGCTTAACGTAATTAACTATCTAAACATAGTATATCTCTCAAATTTGATCTCAGACCTCGGAAACAAGTCAAAAATCTTATTTAAAAAAGCCAAAAAATAAAAAGGTTAATTCAACTTGTGATTGATAGGGTAAAACAGAAGAATGTTTTCATTGTTTGGCTAGGTTACCTGTAAAATAAACGCACCTGGGCATTGAAAACTGTAGCAATGAATACTGTAGGGGACTTGACTTGGTGATGACGTCTTACTTTCTTTCATAGCTCAGTTAGAGCTTACGTTTTTTTTCTCCAAACTTGTGTATCAGTTAAGCATCAACAGTGTGACACATGACGAGCATTTTCGTGTACCGGTTGACCGTATCTGTCATGATGTCAGTAGGTGCTTGACTGTCTTCGCACTTACATCAAAAGTGAAAAATTAGCGGTTTTTTTGCGGGCGGTATAGAAAGCAAAGAGATGAAGAAGATTAAGATTTTGAGAAGAAGAAGAAGAAGAAGAAGAAGAGGAAGAGGAAGAAAGAGCAGAACAAGTGTTCATTGATGCAGTTGGTTAAGTTTAACAGAAAAATGTCCACCGCGTTGATCTGCACGATTTGAAAAGATATTTTTACTGGACGGTTGCTGAAGAGTAATTAAGAGTTCCATAGGGGATACTAAATTGGGTGAGAATTTGAAGATTCAATCGGAATTCCTGTAGAATAAAGTACACGAAAGAGGAGGCAAAGAAAAAAATTCATGAGCAAGGATTGAAAGAATCGAAGATTCACCCGTCATCTGCACACAACAGCCAGTCTGTCATATACACAGCCATCATCATAGACAAAAATACATCATTGGTGCTCACTGATGCTTAACCATCACACAGTCAAGAAGGAAAATGCAACCGGTATACAAAATGAGAGGAAAAAGAAGGGAATGGAAAGGGGCCTAGCTACAAAAAAAATAGCTACGTCTATATTCAAACACCACGCAAACAAGCAACCAAACTGTAAGTGAAAGTAAGGTGTCACACAAAAACGTTCAATTGGAAATGAACAAACATGCACTTGGAATCTTTGTGGCTATAAACTCGAACAGGCACCAAACAGATAAGCTATAAGGAGCGAAACTCGAAACCAGCGTATTTTTCAAAGTAGACCTACCAAATGTAAACGTTGCAATCATATGTGGATGGTGTGCACTTTGAAATGATCTAAATCCTCATACTTCTATCTGTGAACTGTAATGACTTGACCATTTGGGAACCACATAGTTTATTCTAACTAACATCTGTATCAGTTCACGTTAACGGTACAACAAGTTCGATATGCTTAGTCTTCATACTGCTTACACAAGTCCAATAAGGAAGGGCTGGAGTAATCAGGCTTATAAGATGAAGCTGTTTGTTGAGCACTAAGGTGGACCCTATAGTTTTCAGAATACTATATCACTGCATTGTTAAGAATCCTGTTATTATTTCCTTGGAGACTAACAAAACTTGTAGTTGCATTTGACTAACTGGTATGTATAACTTGTGATTGAGCAGACAAAACAAGAGAAGAAATGCAAACACATCAGGGTGAGCACCGGTGCAAAAATCTGACAAGTAGCCGTCATCTATGCACGAGTGAAACTGTAAAGAGTAACCTGTGAGTGTGTGTTTCACTGTTCAGTTGTTTTATAAAGTCGGATAGTCTCGATATAAATTTTATACATCCGACAAATACTTCAGCAGGTACAAGTAACCAATAAAATGGATGGTATCATCTGATGAATAAAATCAGGAGTGATCAAAAATTATAGAGAAAAACCTTGGCTGTATATTTAAGTAAAGTCAGTTTTTGTGGTCTGTTAAATCAGAAGCCTCGCGCCTACTCGAATTACTGGTTCGGAATTCTATATGGCGACATACTACAAAGAGTGACGTACTTGAATCCGTAACATTACACTTCTGATTACTCTAATTTTTTTTGCATGCACTGTTCTTTTGACGGTTTCTCACCTTCTGAGATATTTCTGTTCACTGTTACAGTGGGCGGCGACTCGAATTTTGGTACCGTCAGTCACACGCATGATTGTTCATGTGTGGATAAACGAACGAATGAATGAAAAGCAAATTAATAAGCTGCCTCATACTTAAGCCCATAAGTCAGACTATCGATAAAATATCAGAACAGAGTGCCTCCAAACTTTTTTCAATGAACTCAACCGGACTACTGTTGTAAACCCATCTCCGTCGCCAAATTGTTGTAAACCCTCCTAAACGATACGCTAGTTCGACCTCGGTATAGTGGTGCGCACGATAAAATCGGAATCTCGTCCCGGTAATAATTAACGGAAAAATCTCGGTCCCAAATAGTACCGCGACTGTTTCCGTATTCGCTCCCAAAACAAGCCAAAAGACGCGTTCAGAATAAAGAGTTCTGTTCCGCCATAAAACGGGTGAGGCTAGGGCGACAATTTCAAAGTATTTATATGGCACGTAATCTCCCCTCATTCCCAACACATTATGAGAAAGAGTTAGGATCGCACATGTGCATAGCGATATAAAAAGTCTCAACCGATTTGAACAGTTCCGTTAAGTAAGACCGAGTCAATAGTTCTTTTCATTCTCGCGCCTTGGGATGGTAAAGGGGTGGGCGCCATAACAACTACTAAACCCGTGGTCATAGGCTCGAGCTCCCATCATTTCTGCTACTCCTGTCAATGTTTGGGTAGTTTGACAGTATCCAGCCTACATGTAAATTTGTGTGTAACATGATGGCAGAGACCATATAATGCAAATGCTAAGAACTTAATACTTTCATATCCTCTGATTACGCTAATAACTGGTGAACTTCAATTGAAACGATTAAAAGCTGCTTTCGTCTTGGCTTTTAAAACCTGTAGTTTTTACCAGTCATACGACTTTAAAAAAAAACTGTGAGGATTTACACACGTGTGTTAGACAGCTTGGGAGGAAAAATCGTTGGATAGTTGAAAAAAGTCCGACGGAATGGACTCAAAGAGATGAAATCCACGAGAATACACATAATCTAGGGAAAAATGAAAGAATGACTGAGTATCGAGAAATGAGTCCAAACACAACTTATCATATGTACAATGCACACACTCATGTATACAGAAAAGACCGATAATTGGATGAAATTAAGGAAGGTCGGCATGAATCTGGTGTCTAGCTTACCTCCAGACGTGAATTGCTGTTCTGAATGTGCACATTCAGTGTGTATTTAAAATCAGCAGGTGCATTTTCACTTCATACTCTGATGTAGACATCCGAATGCCGAATCAGTACTGTTTGCAACCAATCAACTTACTTGATGTGGTACTTTTAGTAACTTAATCCTCGAGCAATGATTTTGACAAGACGCTATCAGAGTTGCAATGAGTAGAGTGTTTAATGTAGATCCAATATGCTAAGATTGGGTTACATCTGACATGATACATCTCTCAGTTTAGACATCCTGTCTGTATGCGATAGTTATCAGTGTTGTGAGATAAGTTGTAGCTTTCACTGCGTTTTCTTAACAGAAGAAATGTTCTGCACGAACTACGAGTAACATGCTCAAGATAAACAGGTATCAAAGAGTAAACAACCACAACCCTTTGTTAAGTTGCTTGGTAATTGAAGGACACCAATACTAATAACGTTTTTGTACTTGGTACTGATCACTGTTATGGTCTTGTTTGATTTCAGTTAAGCCATTTCTGTCTCTTAATAATTCAGTGTAAGTTTGTGCTCAACGTTTTCGCAAAACTTATTGAGTGCATGCATGATTCTTGACGTGGAAGAACAAGTGAATGAAGCGGAGTCAACACAAAAACAAAACAACAGAAATGATGGACGGTTAGAGCGCACTGCATTGTTATACAGAATGCGTCAGTCATTTTATCTAACAGCTTATCCCCGTTAACAGTACCGATAGGTCACCGCTTCATTCCGTGTAATCTACGCTGACAGACATCCCTAAAGCATGTCTCGTCATGGTCTTGGAGACACAGGTTAACCTTCAGGCACCATGTGTCCTCGACGTGTGGGGATAAATTTCAACCTGAAGTCAGGCTTTTGTGTTTAAAAACACAGAGGCGTGATCCACTATATCTGAACGATTACGTGAAATGTTATTTTACGGACAGTAATTGTATTGTAAATCACTGCTTCAAACAAATGAAGTAAGCGACACTTGTCTGATGACTGGCGGGCCATGTAAAAATGGCAAGCGCTACCCAAAAGATCCATTATGGCGAAACGTATTTTCAACTTACATATACACATCTCAAATCCAATATTTTAACAACCGGACGCATTTTTTAGCTTTCTACGAAGCTAATCTGTCCACGCTTGGTAAGGTAAAGATAGATGGGTACGTATCTCCGATTGGAATCATCATATATTCTGTTGAACTATTTGGCATCTAAACTATATCCAGCTAGCAAAAATGATTGTCCTGATCCTGGAGATCATCTGATGGTGATGATGAGGCTTAAAAAGAACGTAACGTCAGTTTAGTCGGGGTTCAATAAATGTCCTGGAGGCTCGTGTGCTCACTCACTCGTTGACTGTGCTTTTTAAGATATGTTCACGGTTTGTGGTAAAAATCTGTCTCTAGAAATGTACGAATCGTACGCAATACATTTCAAAAACCACACATATATTTCCGTCTTCGTGTCGCATCATCAAGCTATTGTTGATATTCAAAGTGACAGACGAAGTGGTAAGCAAAAATCAAAATTGGACCAATGAATAAGTTACAAAGATGAGTCAGCATATTATTGCCTTAAGGATGGTACTGCTAGCTGCGTGACGTCAAGTATAAAACCATTCCAGTCAGCAGTGTGGGCAACTAAGAGGTCACATTCCTACGGTACATGCATACACTCATGATACAATTTTAATCATCTTACCATAATGGTCAGACTGATACTGTAGTATAAAAAAAAACATTTACTAGTATAAACCGAAAATATAGTGGGTCTGGTCAACTTGTGAAAATTAGCCTTGGCATGTTTTCATACGGGTGCTAGATATCCACTGGGTTGTTCCCGAGGTTGAGTTTCTGGACACTATGATATGAAATAACGTACTTGTGGTAGGATCGCCGTAATTCAGCTAATGACTACACATTACTGAGTTCTCGACCGTTTAATTTTTATAACTACGAAGGCCGAACGAAGCAGACAAACATTGAATCGAAAGCTTCAAGGTTAGTCGCAGACTCACTGTTTCCGGTAAGTGTATATTACCATTCTCTGCTTCACTGCAAGCCCCGCATTCAGAAACGTATAAACCCGGATACAGCGTACACTGAAACTGCCGACTAACCATTGTAGCACTGTGTACATTTAGTCGATGTAACGAGTGACTGGCATAAGGCTCGAAGGGAACAAGGCTGACTTAGTTCAAAGAACTCTAGACAGTTACCAGTTGGTTTGCCACTGCGAACCGGGTTAGTCTTATGCAATGAGGGTTCTGTGATTAATACAGTCAAGGGCTGGAGACATTAGGAGAGAGTGGAAAAAAAGCAAACTAGTTTTTCCGCAAGTAATCAATTAATGTGTAACCGAATTGTCTGTGAAGAAATAAAACTTGAATGGACCAGTACACTTAAAACTGTAAAGATTCTTTCTGTCTTGTGGATTTCATCTTACTTTCATTTGCATGTAGGTTGTTTATTTGATTCTGTTTGCTTTACTTTACACTCTGGACTGTAGGAATTAGGTTACATTTCTGCATCCTTCTCATGTTCCCCGTGTATTGTCCTCGGTGACGAGATGGATGTTATGTAGCGGCTGGGGATTGACTAAGAGGTATCCATACATGTTGCGTTATCGACTCACCAGAATTAGTGTGCTAAAATAAGTGAAAATATTTTACTATCCCATGTTGACACCTGTTTTCTGGGTCATAGAAGTTTTAGTAACCATGACTTATTTTAGGTGTTATTCGATGCAAAATATGTTTAGGATTCTTTTGGAAGACATGAGGCTTTGTTTGTTCACTTGATTTATGAGTAGAGTCAAGTTACGATCATTTATGACCTTCGATACCTCAGCGACCACTTTTCTCTTTCACAATAGATGATGCAGTTGAACTCGGTTATTTTTAGTTCACCTGTTTCTAGGTGGATGATCAAAGTTTCATTCGGTGACTTTTGAGTTAATCTGGTCAGAATACTGCTTTTCCAAGTGGATGTTTATTTTTCAGTTCCGTTGTAAACTGGATTCGTTTAGTCCTTAACGTAAAAAGTAAAATCTGGCCTCCTTCGTCTTCAAAATCAGTTTAAGAACTCGGCTTCCGTATCAGTAAAATCAGAAAATGTTGCGTTCGATTAAATTACTGATATTAACTACACAGACAGCCACGTTTAACATTAGGTTGACCACGGATTTTCGCTATTTAATGTAATCTTGAAACCGAAATTAATATAAAGTAACGTCATTAGCGACGACTGAGTTGGTATCAAATGGCTCTAGGTGATTAACTTAAACCCCAGGCTCATAGTTACGTTGAAATTTGCATTACAATATCAGACAAATACCACAGCACATCTTTAAAACATCTATAAAAATGCAATAAAACCACGCATTATAATCTAAAATGTCAAGAAGCAAAATGAACTCCTTTACTAAATCAATAGCAACTTTATGTGTAATCATCTTACTAAGAGTAATATTCAAGTCGAGATTCCAAACAACTTACAAAAGGACCATTTATTGTAATAACCAAAAACAAAAACTGTATATCAGTTTTTTGCACACAATTTAAACTAATTTTATTTCCACATTTCGTAGGTTGGCATTTCACTCTTTTACCAGAAGCTACAGTACCTGGTTGCAAAAAATAGCGGAACATCCTACGCTGATTTTTTCCCATTTACCTGGTCAAACAGTAGCACATAGAAATGATTTCTACTAATTAATGCATCCAAAGTATCCTTACAACAAATCCAAACCATTAAAGCTGCGAAGTACAGAATGTTACCGTAAGCAGCAACAAGTTATAGTTTCCATAAGTACCAAAGCTTGTTCACTCAAAGCATCTTGTTCACTATGTCAACCACGTAATAATTCTAGTTACCAAACCCAATGACGTTTGTCTTTTTTGGTTTTGGATGTCTCACATCTGATCTTCTATAAAAGACGAAGAGGCAGAAGGGTTTCTTCTCTTATAACGAACATTTAATTGATAACGTTTGGTTAATATCCTCTCTAGAATGCTTCTGTAGGAATCTTTTGTGGTGACCCACACCGGGTCCTACAGAAAATTCACATGAAGATAGTTCTTCCAGTCAACAACAAATCCATTAACAAAGGACTAACAAAGTAAATTATTTGGCGCCTATCTGTGATCAATACTAAAATGGGAATATGAATTTTCCTACAGTTTGCAATGGAGGCCTTAGCAATCTCTTTCAGATGACCATAAGGATCAAAGGAGTCGACTGTACTTGTCTGGCAAAATTTGTACCAATTCACTATACTTCTGAAAGTAATTATTTGAAATTTACCTCTCTAAAGTTATCCAATGGGATGTTTCTGTCCATAGAACCCATGAGCATAGAATTGACCAAAATAGATTTAAACCTTCTCCTGTGGTAAGCTAAAAGTCTCCCCCACCTCTGTGAAGCTCTGAATGAGGCTCTGTTACCAGCAAAATACTAGTCACCAATAAACAGGTTCCAAGTGTGGTGGGCACACTAACTGTTCGGCTAACAGTTTCCCCCCCCCCGTCTTGTATTCACCCCCAGGTACGTCCACACTAGTTGTTCTCCCAACTGATAGGTTCATGTCTTCGGTTGCTGGTTTCTGTCGTGTTGATGGTGGACTGTGTGAACTTGATGTTAGACCCCCCTTAACTCTCCCCTGCCTCAGTTTCTCACACGTAGCGACTTCAGTTCAGTTGAATACATCACGTGGTGAGCTAGTCTTTTGAATTTGTAGACCTTTCTACTGCTGTTGCTGGCATGCAAAAACGCCAGCGTTGTGGAACTGACCAGCAGCAGTAGTGTGAATAGCCGATTTCTGCTTGTGTTTCTGATGGGCAGTCTTGTCCAATTACCGAGCCCTCATGATGTCTACTGGCAGTGACGAGAGCTGGGAATTTGGGCTAATTTGGATTGGGGAGTAAAATAGGATTGAGAGATAGCAGCCCTTGATGTAACATTTTCATAACACCTGTGGGAATCAGGCTAGTTGACTGGGGGACTTTAACCAAGAGGAATTTTTTAGGGTGGTAATGTGGGAAAAGTCAAAGAAATCAAGGGTGCTGGGATAAGCGTACACAGTTTTGTACGTGGCAAGATGGCAAATGACAAAAAATCGGAATGGTTGTTCTGGTGTTTAAATAAGGGTGTTAAATCGTTTGGCTAGAATCTTGTCAGCGTCCTTGCTGCTGCGCACGGCACCAAACATTGAGAGACTGTGCTTGGGTGTGCGAATGCGTGTGTGAACATGTATCCGATTTCGTCTCTTACCGTGAGAAAATGCATACAACATGGACTGCTGAATCATGCTACTTGCGAGGGTGTGGTCAAATCGGTCTACAAATCCAGGCCTCATTATGGAACAAGTCAGTAGACACAGAGTAGTGTACACGTTCGAAAGTGCCTGCTGAAGTTCTCGACATGACAAGAGTGAGGAAGCAGTTTAGGACGGTTTACCCCCATTGTCCTATAGACTAAAGCAAACGGTGCCTGTATTTAGGCCTTGGTATTTTCAGGTATAACGCATAATTCTTAATTGTGGTGGGGCTGTGGATTCGTTTGCAAACCTGGAATTTATCGATGTACATTCGGATGCAAAAATAAAGGGCTATCCACTATTTAGTAGACAATTTTATTAGGCTATCATAACGTGAGTGAAATCAAGTCCAGGAACTATTACTATTCTTCTAACGCTGGCCTTACTGCTGATGCAAACTTCATCATTCTGAAGGTCACAAAAGTACCACAGTCACACACCATATTAGGGTTATTTTCCTCAATGGGATTCACATATTTCCATTGAGATGTTTCTGAGCATAGTCTCAATCCTCACTAAGCCACGTTATAGATATTCAGGACTGGGAAAAAGAGACCTCTACCTCTTCCGACCATTCATCCAAGGTAGTCTAACAATGACTTTTATAGGATTTTACAAAAACACCGTGCTTATATCACCTATAAGAAATAAAACTGCATTCCTTCAGTGTTGTTTACGTCTCAGGGGATGAATGATATGCTCAAGGACGCTTGTATGTATGTCCGGATCTGGCCTATTCTCAACACACTCAATATTATATGGCGCATTGTGGCGGCATTGGAAGTAACCTAATGTAACTAACTGTGTTCTTTTGAGACCAATTTGTTTGAACCTCTGCCCCTGGATTATCGACCCGTCAACAATACTTCCTTCTCTGGATGTATATGGACTCCTTGTCATGTGAATTGTTGAGCTATCTGTAGGTTAAACATCTTATACCCATGAGTTGATCGGATAGCTTGGTCATGGTCATGCCTGCTAAATTGTTCATCAACACACCGTCAATAAACTGACGCCAAATAGTGTTTTGTTGCTAGGAGTTGAAGTTATCTCAGTTAATTCAATGCAGAAAAAACGCATTCTGTGACGAAATTTACCGAAATGCTTCGTCTTATTGACAGCAATAACAGCAGCATGGTTGATGTCCAGTTTAGATAAAAGGTAAACCTCACGTTAACTATTATGGAATCAGATGTAGTGGACAGTCTTAGAGTGTAAATACTTTGCACCTGCGAATTTTTGCGAGTGCAATAAACATGCCGCCTGTCTCATTATTCTGTGAACCTCATCAGTAAAAGAATCGGCTTAAGAATATACTTAACGGAATTCAGATGCGAAGATGATGAAACGGCTTGTTGATTGTTTCTGAGTCTCACAAAAAGCTTACCAAAAGAATTTCTGTCTACACCCTGATGGTGAGAAAAACGACCTCTTTCACAAGAACATCTCAAACAGCAATCATTAGCGTCGCGCACTTCTTTCCACCCGTCTGACTGTTTCGATTGTATGGCTGTATCCTACACTCGTATCTGTATTTCTGCGCCCAGTTGTTCAGCGTGGATTTGGAAAATTCCACAACTACTGATAGTCATGGTGAACCAAAAACAACCACATACAGGTTGCGGCAGGCAACATAAGGTTCCGTTTTAATCAGAGGTTGTGGATAATGAGCTATCAAAACACCAAAAAAAATTGTAATCAAACAAATCAACAAACAAAGTGGTGGATGTAAGCATTCCACATTACTGAAGTGACTGCGTTATCAACCACGCATTCGAATGTGACACGGTATGAGCGTGAATTGGTGAACAGTTTTTGATTTTGTTGGTGTGGACTATTCAGCCATTTCATTTCTTCCGTAAATTTGGGATTATCACAATTTTAGCCTAATTCCTTAATCATCACTGATTGCTGTCTACTGTTCAATATACGCAATGTCATGGCAGACTTCTGTTAATCTCCAAACCGTAGTTGATGAAAAGTGAAAAACCGCGATAGTCCCCTGTTCTGATTTACCGTGTAGAAGAACATATATGACCTTCTGTCTCCGTTTTTCATTCGATGCGATATGCACCGGAGTTTGGCTATTGAAATGTTAATCCATTCAAACAGTCAAAGTCACAGCTGTCCGTGCGTCCCGTGTGGTAATTATTTTCAAAGTCTTCCATTGAAGGATGCCAAGAAGCAACTGGATGTGATCGCATATAAGAACGTACACTGCTTATTGAATTGAAAGTTAAAATCTAAGTGGCTGTCTAAACTAAAACAGACAAACAAGAACACTAACGGTTGTCTATGATGTTCTAATTAATGGACTGTTTTATGGCGGGTACTGTAATAACTAGCCGGATAAGGAATTTTCACAGTAGACCACTCCATTGTTTCTACGTAAACCGTTTAGATTTGTTTCCTGAGACATCACTATCCCATCACTTTCTGATACAGATGGACGCCTACACTAGCAATTCTAAGACGACAGTTAAGTTTGATTTGGACGTACAAGTTGCTCTGTTATTCAAAATGCACACAAGAGGTATTTGAATTCAAATTCCCCTAACCAGCACATTTGAGTTCAGCAAAACTAGGCCATTTCTTGTGCACATTATCAGGACTGAACTCCCCTCCCCCCACGAGATCTGCTGATGGCGTTTAGTAGATCGGAATTTCTTAATTGGCCGTGTGAGTTTAAAGCAATGAGCAAACAAAGGAATATAGCTGGGTCATGCAGCAGAAACCTTTGACCGTCCACTTAATCGGACTGTCAAACACATCGTTCTGATGACAGTACAATGCTGGCGGTTTACCAAATCTCTTTGCTGCCGTTAAGCCTAAAAGACAAACTTCCTCTCCTCATTCAGTCCATTTCTCTACGACCGTTCTCCTTCCGACGACAAGGCGTCTATCCAAACGACCCAATAAACATTATCCAGTGTGTCCCGGGATCTGTTTTACCAGAACCGTCAGCAGTGTACTGGTCGCCCATATAGCTGATACAAACCACTTAGTTAACTCCATCCACGTTTTCAGTTTGGTCCACAAAGTTTGGATCACCGATAGCAAACTGGCCAAACAACGGATATTAGATATCGCCGAGTAAATTGTCTTCCTCAAATATGTTTGTACAAGAGCTACATATGTCGTCTTCAAAGGTCATCCTTACTCAAAGTCCTCATCATAACGTGGTGGCTTGTAGAACTGAACCACTCAAAGGATATTGACGAACTTGAAAAGACAAAGGCCGATGAACGGACTTTACTCGTATTATCAACGTGATATAAAGCTGAAATACACAATGATTGTAAGAAACAGACGATATTAACAAACCGTTCACAACACAATCTGTGACCTCCAAACCATCCATAAATAGTTCTGGTGAATCACCATTTACTAATGAGTAGTCAGGGATTTGGTTAATCTCAGGTTGGACATCACCCACGATTGATCGCAGCTGTCGCACCTTCATAAACTTTCCAATCGGTCTGGAAGCACCACTTGCCTGGCTAGACTGCATGATTATTCCGTTGTTCGCATACTGTTGTAAGTTCGTTGAATTCGTTTGTTCAGTTGTACTGAACTGACGATGAATTGTCGAGCCTAATTACTCATCACGACTCTGTTATGATACAACAAGAATTTTCGCCAGCTAAACGAATGACATCAGGCAAGATTTGCTACACAGACTGACCTAGCTAATTCTCGTCAGCCGGTCTGCAGCACTGTGAAAATGGTTTGCACTAGACGTTTGGGTAGGCGAAGTTTAACATATATGATTAGGCGGAAAGCTTCTGGAAACTGAGGCCTGAAATAACTCAGTGAGTTGTGTGTGTGTGTGTGTGTGTGTGAGTGAAGGGGTTTGAAATGTAGCGGTGAGAAAGTGGCAGATCAAGTGATGGTTTGGTTTGAGGGACTTTAGCTTGTTAGTAAAACGGAGCCTAAGTACTATGGAACAAGAAAACGGTACTCAATATGAAGGATATCAAAGAGGCATAGAGAGAAACGTGCTCCACACCTCTTATCAGTGCAAAAGTCTTCCAAAATACAAGAAACTTTAATAGACCACACAAGTAAACACTGCCATGTGATCGAGGATACCAGGTTAGGTCTAGACAACTGCCTTTGACATTGTAGTCCTGGTGTCGCAATAACTTCAGTTCACCTGATTCGGTGCTCACGATCTCGGGTCCACGTCGAGCAACGAGATCACAGTAATTAAATTTCATATAACTAAATTGCTTGGAGTTGAATAATGTGAATGTGCTCCATGGTCGTTAGTGTTTGTCTCCACAACTAACCATCGAGCATGGCCAGAGCGTAGCAAATCTCATATACGTTAGAAATGTGGAAATCCCAGCGGTTCGTAAGTTGAGTGTCAGAGACACTGCAGTTGGACAACTAGACCTTATAATCATGGATCAAACGGTGTGAAATGCATGATGATTAGGCTCAGTCTCTTGAAGTTGCGTGCACAAAAGATACCCCATGGAAGAGAAGGCATTGAAGAAGATCAACCGTTTTACCCATAGGTGCGAGAAGATACACACCGCGCCCACTTTGCGTCTTAACCTGATTGACCAAACCGCAAACCGCTAGATGAACAATCGGTGCGCCGGTATTATGTGACCACATGTACTCCACAATTCGCTCTCTCGTTCGATGTGCAAGTTGCCTGCTTGCTTCGGAAGCGAAGTAGAAACAGCCAACTGGGCGCTGGACCGGATAAACAGTCGGCTGCTGGAATCGAGGTGCCGGCTAAGATCAAGGGCCGTTACGATAGCCTACACCGGTTGCAACACCTGAATGCATGGCTGTTGAGCTTGGTGGACCAATAGCTCAATCCTACCAGCTAAACCGATTGATGTGAAGACGTTTTCGCATGCACAAGCGGAAAATCCAATTCTATTAATCCAATCAGCTTCGGAATTAGGTTGGATAAACGAGTTGACTGTCGGATTCGGCATCGGTTGGCATGGATAAGTTGACGATCGTGGTAATAGAGAGCTACGCATACTTGATGATCAAATAGCGACAGGCGAGGTGCTTCACTTCAAGAACCTCAGCAGACAAAAGGTTATTGTAATGTCCGATGGAAATCTTCCTGGAAAATATGAGAAAACAGGAGGTACAGGAACGTTTCCGTTTAACTAGTGAAACCAATCTGTTAAAATTTCCTTCATATACAGCATGAGTGTGATTACACAGTTTACATCATTGAACCCTGTTATGTTAACTCATCAAGACTCCATAAAACTAATTAGGAAAAGTCGAATACTTCCAAATGGCAAACCGAACTTTCTACAAAACCAGCTTCAAAAATTGTTTTGTAGTGTCCGTCTCACATGTTTTCCAACCAGGACAGCAAAAAGCTATTACGGTGTAGCGAGCTAACGATATCACCACAAGCAGAGTGAAAGAACCGGTGACATCAACTGTCTGTTTTATAGATCAGTTGGCACATACATGCTCACCTCGGGTAATATGCAACAGACTGAATGGCACTGATACATCCACTTCGTAGGAGAATGGTGGGATTCAAAGTCGCAATTACTGTGCCTACTAACCGTGGAGGTGGATCAGGGTTGATTCCTGAGAACGGCATTGGCACTAAATAAGGGTCTTGCGTCAGCCTCCCAGCATTTCGTGCTCCCATTATAAGAGCAAGTTACAGAAGGCGCTTATCAGTGATCTATGACGCGGTGAGTTAGACGTTTGCCCCGTTGGTCCGATTGGATTTTTGTACAAATTATGGCGGAAGTTTAAAGGCACAGCCCATTTATAAGTAGCACAACTTTGAACAGTTTACTTCCTGTAAATTCAGCTGAGTACCGTGCATCTGTTCAAGTCATAACGATAGCCTACAGTCTAATTTTAAGTTCACATATCCGATAGTCAAAGCAAACGATCGGCATCTCATGTGATCGATTGCTGTCTACATTCGTGCCGAACTGTCACACCGAGGTTCGAATGGGCTTTACCTGATGTCAGATGTTGCATTTAGAAAGCAAACTTTTTCACCATTTTCCATTTTCAGTATATGCACCTTCTGAGTAACACAGGTTTACGATCTTTAAGTGCTAGGTACAATCCACCTTCAAGTGAGATCTTTAAAACAGCACTGTATGTGAGATATTCGCATATAAAAGTAAGTTTATTTAAATAATCAACGTTTACCATGAGGCATCGTGATGGAATGTGCGGGGTGTGGACAGTAAGAAACAAATCCTTTGTTACGAGTTTAACACATCTCTTTGTTCATAATGACAGTGCTTTCACTCATTCATGAAGACCAATCTAAATGACAGTAGTACTGGATAGAAGATTCATCGAAGAAGAGTATTGCAAAACCTTCGAATCTCGTTTGTTGCCTAAAGCAACTAAGACAAACCCTTGGCTCTAACGAAAAGGTAAAATTAGATCCTATCATACGACGTCAATCGAACAGTTCAGAATTGAATACAGAATTTGTCGTTCCTGTATGACTCGCATATTTGTCGAATCGAGACCCCATGCGAAACAACCTGGACCACATTAAGTGAAGGATAAAAGAAAAATAATTCCTACATGACCTTAATTCTCAACAACCAAAAATTCCAGAAGAGATTCCATCATTATCCTGCACATCCATATCGTAAGAATTCTAGGAGCAGTTAGTGAGTTCGTCAGCATATTTTCCGAAACATTTGATGGTCTTTTTCAATAAATCTAATTGTTACCATGCCCCCGTTTTAAAGAGTTTCTTTTGTGTTTATTTGTCAGCACAGTTGCTTATATCCTGTGTTAAAAAAGCCGAAAGTTCCCTGTAAATACTGTGTGATCCCCTGCATAAGTACAATGAATCTAAGCTTCCTTTTCTATCTGATCATGCTTACCTGACTTAGATGAAAAAGCCTTGTTGATCGTGTTGATATTGAGTATGCGGATAATACTGATTAATTTAAGTCTTCCGCAGAAAACATGCAGATCATCCTAAACTGCTTGAATAAGGTAACTGATCTGTATGTCGTGCACTTTACACCTTCAAAGTGTAAAGTATTATTATAGGATTGATTCGGGGTTGACCCTATCTCTGTTATCACAAGGTGGCTACTGGAGATTGTTGAACCTTTCACCAACCTGGATAGTGTCATCTCGTCAGCTTGTAATATTGTTGACGAACTGTCCACGTGGATAGCAAATTCTCAGTGCATTTCCCAACTACTGATGTCGCAAAGACGCCCGTTTGTCAAGTATAAGCAAAGTACACAATATGTGTGTGCGCTCAGTTTTGCCCTATGGACCAGAGACCCATTTGGACAGAAGACGCGCATAGATTTTCGGTATTTGCACGCCAGTGTCTCCACCAGTTTGCTTGTAACAGAAACGCAACAGTCTGCTAGCGAGTATTTCATCAATGTGCAAGTTCTCACCCGATAACCGAGGTAATGAAAATGCACAGTCTTCAGTGATTAGGTCACGTACTCCTCAGACCGACGATGAATCTGCTGCACTACGCATTACTCAGTAGCTGCGGATAGTTGGAAGAAATCACAAGGCACTCAGACGATGACGTGGTCACGAATTGTGAGAGCGTAAACCATTCCTGATGCTGATAGAGTCTTAAGTTCACTTACAGTTCGGTTGTCTGTTTCCAAGGTGTAGGCACCTCGATGTTGTATGTTTGAATATAGACGTAGCTACTTATAGTATTTAGATCCCATTCACATCCCCTTCTTTCATTCTTCTCTCTTCCTATAGATGGTTTTTTTCCTTCTTTGGTGTGTGGCAGTTAAGCATCAGTGTGAACCGCTGACGTATTGTTGTCTATGATGATGGTGATGATGACTTCTCTGAAAACATGTTAATCGCCATCTATGTATTTGAGGAGTTCATAACCATCCAAACTGGCGGTTGGAAACACCTACTGGCGTGACAGTGTATCCCACTCTATGTCAGGCATGTATCCAAAATGCTCCTGACTCCTATTGTGCATTAAGTTCCAGTACCTATCGTGTTTTGTTCATTTTAGTTTTCCTCCCTTCACATCTGTGCTTAGTTTCTATTCTGCTGTTCTGTGGGCCATTATCAGAACGAGCGGCAGCCAGAGTGACTGTGCATGCAGCCACGACTGAAGGCTGAATATGATTATGGTTTCGATGTTAGTTGGCGTGCTGTTACAGTGAACGATGATGACGACGATGGTGATGACAGTTTTCAGTTTACTCTCTATCGTTTAAATAACTTCACTGTCACGACCTCTTCTGTAATTTTCATGCTATGCTTCCAGGGTAAATTGATGACACCTTTCTTGGGTGTTAAGAAGTTAACAATAGGCTAAGATTGTGCTTCGATTTTCTAGTGGATATCATTTAACTGACAGTGTTTATCCTAACTCGTTACCAAACCTTGTCATCCTGCCTAATTTTGCCAAGTTTTTGCCTTATATCAAATTTTCCTCGAAATTTTACAAAGCACATCTATTGGTTACGATCTAGATGCTTTTGCACCAACAGTTTGAAATTTATCCAAAAATAGACTGCCTTAGTTTTCGACATCCAGAGACCAGGATCCTGACAGTTTGTGCAAATAACCACACTCCGATCGATGTCGCGTATTTGCTACGTAGGCGCTATCTAGACAGAGTGTTTCCAAAAACTGGGTCGACATAGATTTACCTTGACACGATTTCACGCCTGTCGCAGAGATTGGAAGTTCCGCTACTCAAATGGATTGATCGGATTCACCCTTTTGGATTTACCGTAAACAAAATGTCCCGAATGAGTCATGAATGTTGCGCTATCAGTTGAGACTTTGTAAAGGAAGCAATTCTAACGGAATTGTATTCGCACTCTACTGCTACTCAGAAATCTGCTGAAATTATACGACTTTTCCAATAAGTTTGATTTATTCACTTTGGGTACAACGCTGCCGAGGTGACCGGAACGCAGAGAACTAAAGGTTGATCGGAGTACCGTGTTATTTCTTCAATTGTATGGGACAAATTATCGCCAATGCAACACGCAATTTTTTACTTCACTCATGACCCATTCTGTTCCGTACCGTTTTCCAAGGTTCGAGTATGCCCCAAGGATACAGCACAGGCATCTGCAACTTGAATGTACAAAACAAATCATGATAATGAACAGGTGTGAATTCGAATCCAAAGGCACTAAGCACAACGTGCGATTACTGCTAAGTTTTTTTTAGGTGGGTGGGGTGGTTGATATCATTTGAAAAAAAAAACAGAATTTCCGCTTTCCAATAGATTTTCCAGTCAGCCCCTTTTGAAGAAAGGCACTTGTTTAATCGATTTTTATCCACTTTGGCAGTTTTTTTCCTACAGGTTCTAGGTCACAAATGAAGTGAGCGGCGGCCCATGCCACAGTTCCTCTTGGTCAAGTCCATGACCGTTATTGTAGCGAAAAGGGGTCCAACATGCTAGTTGCCATGCCACACGCGCGCTCACAATTTTGAATCACAATTCCAGTCCACAACAACACCCCCCGGTTTCCGCTCACATGTCGTCTGCATTTCTAACCGGTTTAGGTGTGCGATCGGCGTCTTCTATGGGTGGGTTTTCCGCCTGCTATTCCTCGTCCGTTGGTCCGATTTCGTTGAGCGATGGCTCGTCCGGTCGCTCGTGTTGTCCTCCATCTATCCACTGTCGGCTTTGATCGTATTCCACGATCGTGTAGAGATATTCCTGCAAGTGTTGGAATAACCGGGCCTTTGATTTGATCGTCCATTCTATTTTGCCTGCCATGTCTCACCCGTTGGTCCGATCCGGTCGAGCGGTGACCCATCCGATTGCCCCCGTTGTCCGCCGTCCGATCGTCGAGGGCTTGTGGACGTGCCTCCCTTGCGTTGAGGTAATCCGTCGAGTGTTTGAATACTCGCACCTTCAGCCTGACCGTCCACCACATTATGAATGAGTGATTAACCATACTCTGGCATAGCTTTTTTTAAGGCTTGTCAGCAGTATTTTCTTGCCATGGGCAGAATTTGAACTCAGTCTGCCCCTCCAGTGGACAAGTGTCTTGATCATTGATCTCACAGTAGACGCGACAGCATTACCAGATTCCGTTTGTGAGTAACGCGTGCATGACTTTATCATCTCGAGAGTGAACAAACTAACTATCCTTATAACTCCAGTGGATCACGTGATTATCCGAGTGGACTGAAATGAAGCTTTTATTGGGAAGCATAACATAGGTTTGGGCCAAGAGACCGGAATAACTTAAAAACTAAATCTTTCACCTCGATTTACAAAAACTTCATCTTGAGGAAGATACAAATAGCTGAAACTAAAGCCAGTTATCAACTAAAATAATAAGGCCTATACACTCGGTAATTAGATACACTTGTTCTGAATAAATAACCGTACAATAAATATTTTCAGAGTTCTTTCCGTATGCTTCTCAATACTAGTAATGTTAATGAGGTTTTATTGTCCTTACAGTATAGCTTACTTTTTCTTCTTTTTTCGAGTTACTGATAAAATGTAATAGTGTAACAATTAGACATTGATATTAGTTAGTAATGTGTTACTGTCTACGAGGATGACGATCGTAGTTGTTGATAGTGTTTTAAAAAACCATCGACTTTCAAATGCCACCGATATATCAATACATATGTCAATAAATTATGAAAGTACAGACTATTTGTGATCCGTGTATTTTTTTTTGACAAATACTAAAATAAATGGGAACATAAGATGTCTGATGTGTCTTATCTAAATTCTCTTGTATCTTCAGTTTGTCTGCTACATTTCACCAAAATTGCTATTGTGAATTGTACACAGGGATCAATGTAAGCAGTGTACATAATATTGTCTGGAAATAAACAGCAGTATAAGTTAATGCTGCAGTCAACGTTTTCGACTGTAGAAAAATTCTCAGTAACACTTAGACGAAGGCTACTGAGTGACAATCTATCATAAGTTTCACCTACAGACTTAATGTTAGGAAATCTCACAGATCTTATAGTTAAAACTACTAAGTTACAGATGCGTTGATTATCTCAATACCAATTTTGCTACGAAATGTGTCCATGCATCATCTATCATCAATTCAGAACAATCTCATTTTGTCTTGTAACTTTCCACTCTAATTTACGGGTATCCATTCACTGTAATCTTCACTAATTGCTTTGCACATAAGTAAAATTTAGATGAATACTGCAGATATCAAATTAACTTAACTCTGTGTATGATAAATGAACATGAAAAAGCATGATTGTTTGTATTCAGTTCATGTGTTGTAGGTTAATGCTGTTCCTGTTAAAGTTTGGGTAGTCTGAATGTATTCAGCCCTCACATGACCTCGAGCTTCACGTAACAATAAGAACCTCTGATGTATTGCTGTCTATGGTGATCCTTATGATGATGATGATGATGATGATGATGATGATGATGATGATGATGATGATGATGATGATGATGATGATGATGATGATGATGATGATGATAATGATGATGATGATGAACAACGAACGGCTTATACTGTAAAGACTGAAAACACCCAGTGTAATTTTACAAGCCCAAACGCAGGAAAGATTTGAGCAGATCTACTTTTATGGATTGTTTTAAATGACTGCCAACTGGATGGTGATTTTCAACCGACACAGGTACTGCTAACTTGTCTCAGTGTAGGTAACCCTCCTCACCACAACGTTCTGTCCACAATGTGTATCTTTCGGTGCCAATAATGTATTACTGAGTGTAGTTCAGCTCAGCGCCAACAAGATGACTGGGAGTAGGAGATGAACAACGGCCCAATATCTGGAATACATCTGGTGTCTCTAATGTAACGACAAGGATACGAATTTATCACAAACCAAGGAAAAGCAGTTAAGGCGAGTACAAAAGAAACTGCTGATGAAAAAGGTTACCACTGAAAAGAATGTTTGACACCTCTGACGACTGATTGGGACAAAAACCACAATTAGCAAAAGAAGAGCCAAATGGTAAATCGACCACTTTTTGGAACTATACTTTCAATAAATACTCATATGCACTTTGGCTCAACTTCTGTCTTAGTGTCCTTTCCACTATGTCATACTCTTACATACTTGTGCAACTGACTGAACTACGACGCACCGTTTGTGAATTACTGGCCTTCAAAAATATTTACATCGAAAAACACCATTATGTTTATGTTAAACTAGCCAAAACTACGCTTTTAATCCATATCCGCTTTTGTGTCGACTCGTTAGAGGCGAGATGAATTACAAGTCCCAGAATGTGTGAAATGGCAAATAATTCCGACTGATGATCATTCCACATCCTTTCTGTTAAATGATAGAGTGATGTATCGTTGATGATCAGTTTACTCCATGTTATATCATCATCGTTTTTATCGAGTACTTATCTCTTAGCCTTGAGTTATGTATGATCGAGTCTTTCAAACGCGTTTCATTTACGGTTGGAACACACACGTGTAGTATACTGCTGAATCTGAAAGTGAAATTGAGACGCTTGTATTATGGTCTTGGTGGACAACTCGGAAACAGGAACGAGTTTAACAGACCTGTTTCCATTGGGAACGTGACTGTTGGCAAGTCATAATGTATGTATCGTGAAACCGAGGCTGAAATGAGTCTAATACTAATCAAAGGTTGCAGATGATCATGACAATTAAACGTTTTTTCTTTATGAAAATTACTAAAGACTCAAAGATGCATGGAATTCCATGAGATTCCTGAATATTTTTTTTAAAAATCCTTCGTTTACTGTATGATTCATTGGTTTGGTGAGAAAACACGCGGATTAATCTCTATCCTCCATGTAAAGGCGTAAACAGCTAGTCAGTGTATAGATCAAATTACTGACAGAGTATTGGTAAGTAACTTATTTAACAGAAATTGCAGCAAAATCGTGTTTTAGTTGAGAATTAAGCAATACGAATATGACATACACAACCCGATTATCAAAACCAAGTCACTGTCCAGAAAACTGAGTTGAAGGACCTTTAGTCCATCATCTGAACCGAGTATGCAGTTATCATTGATGGGTAAAGCGCATGCGTCCTTTGGCTTCGGTCAGTGTGACAAGCTAATTGGAATCGGATGCTGTCAACCATACACTTTTCAACCAGACAGATTTGAATAATCCCTGTCCCTGTTCGGGTACTGATCTGATTGAAACCAGTTTGTCGATAGACTAGCAGCTGAGTGGTCACCGTTAGCCATGTAACAAGTAGGTCGATATTAATTTAGACGTAACTTTTACTCAGTCATTTGTTTATAACTGCCGTGAACCTGATCAGGAGGTACTGTGGTTTGGGCGACCGCCCACCACAATACTGACATAGATTTACTCAAAAGAACAAAAGTACATTTTTAAAAAGACATGAAAGTGGATAGAAGCTAAACCAGATTTTGATAGGTTGAAGATATATATTAATGCGCCTTTCAGAAGACAAAATAGCTCAATGTGAACAACAGTTTTGAACGAACTGTCAACATAGGTTTTGATAACGTAGCGAGTTAAATCGACCATGGCGTGAAATTATGATTAAAACAGAATAAAATGAAATACCGGATTGAAGAAGGTTCGGTTTGATAACGAAAACTACTGGAAAATGTCATGCACTGCTTAATGTTTTGGTGGCTCGGCCATAAAGCGTCACACCAGAGTCTATACATGGTACAGTTAACCTAAAAACAGCATAATGCCCTTTACTTTCAACAGTGAAATCACCAGGTTTAAGTCAACCTAATATTAATTTGCGAATCCGTTTTGGTCATGACTACAGTCTCTTGTGAACAAACTGCTTATGATAATACACCCTATTAGGAAAATATCTTTTTTTTAAAGTTTGTTCATCTGCCTTCAGTAATGTATGCTGACTCCCAGTCCTGTATTACTTTTCAAATGATGAAACATTTACTGAGAATTTTGTCAATTGAAGTGTGATATCGATCATGGGCTGTAGAGTGCAAAACAATGGGACGATAAAACTGAGCGATTTGACCTGAAGTGCACGTGCATCCCAGTGCTAGCTGACATGGCTGTGATTGCAATAGTGTGTTGAGGCTGTTTGGCAATCCGGCTCTGTTGGCAGGTCTGTATTTGGATAAACCATCTGGGCAATCCTTTCAGTTGAAATCCCCAAGACGTGGTTCGGACCCTGGATTGTGTTTTCGAGTCCACAACTGTAGGATCGTCAGCACTTTGGCTGTCACAACCGTGTCTTCAGCTCTAGTACTCAAGACAGTGCTTGCCCGAATTGTCCAACTGTTCGGACAGTATCACGTGCTGGGCTACCAAATTGATGAAATCGAAACTGAGCCCTAATTCTCAATCTATTAAACAACAAGACCCTTTTACAGACGAACAATAATATTTATTATTGTTATCGGACCACAAGTGCCTTTGCTTTCTGACTGGTCAGTTCGTTGTTACGTTGCACGACTCTGCATCAAGCAACTCGGGTGTTTAATTCTCCACCGCTTACAAACAAGATCGACACAGCGGTTGATCGCCGTTTTTGATTGGTTGGCACCGGTCGACCGCAATTCCATTTGCGGCAGCTCGTGCGTGAGTTCTGATTGGCTGGTTTTTCTCCAATCAGGAAGCCAAATGGCGGGGCCTACCTAAACTAGTCCTTCTGAGTTGATCGCTCTAGCACCCCGTGCGTTCTACGTCTTACGAAGCCCACTCACGCTCTCAGTGCTCGCTTCACACGCGCTGACCTTCTTCATCGACAGCCTGGACACTGAGATTGAAATGTACTAGTTTTGTTTACACCCTGCACTCGGCCGGTCTGTCTTCTTACTCCATAAGAACTAACCAATCCCTGTATCTGTCACCCTGTTCATGTACACATTGACCGTACGACCCGGTTCGCTACTGAAACACAGGGAACTCCAGTGGAACACCTTAAACTGACATCCAGACACACGAAAGTGATATTGAAACATCTTAAACTGAAGAAGGTGTAGTGGTAGTAGATCGTGTAGTAGGATGCCATTATCTTGAAAACACGTGGAAAATCGAACTGATCGCCGTTTGTGTGGAGAGGAGGGATGTGTAGTTTTACGTTCCTGATCACAGGAAGTGCTCAGTAGAAGTTAGCTTGCTGTAGCGGTATAGTCAGGACAATCAAAGGGTTCCCTAGTGCGAGTGTTACTACAGTGACCGGTTGAGACGTTGAAGCTATGTCTCTAACGTAAATATTTTTCTGATATATACCGAAAAAGAATGAGTGTTTTGAAAATCTAGCGTCTCAATTTGTTATTTCGAAAGATGAAGAAATTCTATCATTTCAGATTTTTAATTCGTGTTACCCGCGACGAAACGATTTTTCAGTCTAATCATCATGCCAGCTGGCACGTGTGATTGGCCATTTGACACTGTGTTTGTCTCATACTTAAGTGCTCTACAGATTTCAGATCGAACTACGCTTCTCTGACGTACACAGACAAACACAAACATCAGTCATTGCATTTCAAAAGATCAGAATGTGGAGATCCAAAAGCCAGACCGCAAGTATGAAAGCGACATCGATGCCGGTTACTTGGTGGTCGTTATGGCAGGTTGTCTACAGATAATCTATTTCAGGACTCTCCGTAATGAAATTCTTTTTCATTTTCGATATCGTTAAATCCATCAATCGTATTTCACTTGATATCACCAGTTCACTGCAATTCATTGGAATTCACGTGACCCAGTTCTAACGAATTGTTGAGTGAAACAATACGGTCGAACCTACTGAAGTCCATTCTAGTCTAATCAAAATAGAGCAAGTGGTTAGCACTTATACGTTTCAACCTGCATCCAATAACTTATAGCCTGCATCAGTGGTCAAAAAGAGTTATTCTAACTGATGGTAGAGACCGGAGTTCGAACTCTGCCGTTTTCATACAGAACTAAGTGACTGTGAAAAGAATCCGCATGTGAAGTATTTGTTAAAAGACGGCTGTGTACCATGCTTTTCGAACAAGCATTTGTAGTTCGATAACTTATTGGATAATAAGAGAACCGTTTCTCCTGCAGTCCTCTATTAGAATGCCTAAGTAAAATTTCCCTTACGAAACTGTGAACCGAACCGACCAGGAGCAAAAGACTTCCTACCGTCGACGCTGGTGTTTTTCTGTTTTAGAGAATTCCCCTTGATGACCTGTGCGCACATTCGAGGTGTGCATTTCATTAGACTGTGGTTACATTGTCCGCTGCATCAGTTCGAACAATCAATCGTGCCGACGCAATGTAAGCGCACTGCATCTCTCTCACACCACACACACACTCGTGTGGATGCACTCGTGCGCACCTGCGCTCGTTTCGACGATGCTCGCTTGCTTGTTACGAGGCCAGGTTGGGGGTAGGAGGAAAATCAATATCCTCCTGTCTATCCACTGATTACTGGTCAGGTGTGGTCCAGTGACGTTCGCGCAAACATGCGATTAGACACGACTGCGCTACAACTTTATCAAGGAGAATAACTAATCGGTATCCACTTCGTTTTGCTCGTAGATTGTTCTTATCGAGATGGTTACACTGACACACCTGGCAACATGGCTGTCCAAGTACAGTAGGGAGCGGATACACAGTTCGTACTATCACAGTTTGTTTGCCCGCTAATACTAAAAAGTTGTGACCTTAGGATTAAAATTAAATCGGAGTTTAACACTCACGATGGTCAACCATCTTATCTGTACATCATGTAAAACTGTCATCTACCCTAGAAACTTCCACTAGTTACTTGTGATAGTGGAACATATCGTTTAAACTGAAACAATGTTTGAAACAGTTGGTTCCCCTCATAAATTTGAACAAAGCAAAGTGGTAGATGCTAGCGCTTTGTATTGCCTCTTCAGTACCAGGTAACAATAACCAAGATCACATATATGACATTATTGGGGAGGGGGGGTTGAAGAAATTAAATAACAAATTAGGTGGAGAACAACCACGCAAAACTAGTAGGTCTATGAGAGTCTAATGCCTACATATAATTGCTTTTGTACACACAATGTTGGCTTGAAATGGCTAATCGCGACCGCCTCAACAAAACACAAGAAACGCTGGCTAGCGTGATGCATTATAATCCTAAGTGTTGATTCGGGATTAATCCGGTGACAGCTTGCCAACATGTGTCAGGAAATAGACGAAGTTTGTGTGACCCCGAGACGAAGGAAATAGACTGCGCAGTCACATCCTAAACCCATTTCTGTAGATGTTCTTTCATTCTAGAGTTCAAGCACCTATCGGCTCTACTGACGTAAATCTCGTCGCAGTTACAAACTGTTAGATACAGTGGGAGTTGACGCCAATAGATTGCTCTCTATTCACTGAAGGTAACGGTAGCTTGCCAGTTCCGTCAACGATTACGATTTCAGCCACACTGTATGCTTGTTCAATGGAGGTGACGAGACGTTTTGCTGTTCGAGGTGAAGAGGTGTCACCTTTGACTGGTAATTCACCATAGACTTTCTTCTTCCCAACCGTGGACAACTTGTCTACTGCTACACGTTGCTGGCTGTGTCTGTTGATAAATCTCTGCGGATATCCGTTATCCTGCAACGTTGTTGTAAGCAGTCGGAGTTCATCAGCCAAACATTCTGAGGGATAAATGCGTCTGGCACGCGTTAACGATGTTCCAACCAATGCTCTCTCGTTCTTCATTGGTGTGAAGCCTGTGAAGTGAGTAGGTGGGTTTTCAGTACCCATACGTTCTTACTGATCCGTCATCTTGCGATCGATGAGGATATATAAAAACGGTAGGCATCTGTACTTTTCCAGCTCACAGGTGGCTGTCAGGTTGAAAGGATATACAACGAACCAATTTACTGTCTCATCGATCGTTTGCAAAGTTTGCACAAGCCTGAGAATGTTATCCACATAACGTTTGCATAACAACAGCGACAAAATGTCTTGAGCCATTCGTCCTTCTACCATTAGCGTGAAAAAAATTGTTAACATCGGTCCTAATGGACTCCCCATGGTTACTCTGTCTATTTGTCGATAAGGCTTACTCTGAAAACTGAAACTGATGTTCTCCGCACACAGTAGTAAAGACAGTTTAAGCATATCCGTGGGAATTTTTATATCAACACATTCAGTCTCGATCAAACTGCTTACAACTTCAATGGTCTTGTACAATGGGACATCCGTAACCATTGATTGAACGTCTTCTGAACACATGACTTTGTCTGCTAGATTGACTGTGTCGAGATCTTCAACTGAATCAAATAAGTCTTTAACGGTATATGTGTCAAATTCCCGTTTCAACGGTATGACAACCTGTACCAACCATCTAGCCGATTTGTGTTGTGGGGCATTGCTCATAGACAGAATCGGTCTGAGTGGCACACCCGGTTTTTGTGTTTTAGGTAGGCCATACAGTTTCGGTGTTGATGAACCACTGGGTTTTAGAGATTTAAAAGTATCTTCATCAATTATTCAATGTAGCAGCAACAAATCAAGGTGTCGAATTATTTGACCTCTCACATCAATCACCTTTTTCACTTCGTCGATACGTTCGAATTTGCTTTCGTCATTCAGTATAAACAACAGTTTTTGTGTATACTCTTCTCTATCCACCCGAAGATTTATCTGGTTTCAGCACGACAACGTTCTTAGTTCTCAGGTGTTTTAAAGATTCAAGATGACGAATTGTGAGAGTACATTTATCCCTTGATGGTGTCATAATGAACTCATAGGCAATGTCGGTCAGCTTTGTTTTAAACCAGTTATGATTGTCCAAGCTAGTAGTATGCAAATCTGATAACTGGTCAAAAAGATTCTCGAATCGAGCCTGTATTGATATGCGGTCTCTCATTTGAATGAACTTTCTAATCAAGTCCTAGAAACAATGCTTCCAACTGTAGCACATCAAATGGACAATCATAAGCTGACCGACATTGCCTATGAGTGTATTATGATACCATCAAGAGACAGATGTATTCTCCCAACTCGTCATTTTGAATATCTAAAAGACTAGAAAACTAAGAACCTTATCGTGATGAAGCCTAAAATAAAAAGTTCTGAAGCGACAGATTGCACGCCAGAACTACAACGTATCGACATCCGATTGACTTTTCTCCTTGCCAACGGATGTAATTTTTTCACTGGTTCAGCATTGCCTAGCTTTTAGGATGTGCAATTGACCCAGGGACGATTGTCTCAGAAAATACTGTTTCTCATCTAGCTATACACCACAGAAAGACGTTTAGCTCGACATTCAGAATGTCAGTTAAGTCTCGTCGAACTTGTTCAACTCGTTAGTACGGCTTTACTCTAAGTTAAGTATTCGGGCTTATGAATTCCATATAACTAGAATACCGTCATGAAATGAAATAGGTCGAATGCAACGGAGGTCATATTCAAGCGCCTTATCTCTTAATTACCAAGACGTGTCAGTTCACTAGCCTAGTGGCTTTAATGATCTACGGCTCCAAACGTGGTATTCGTTTACGTATATTAACTCGCAAAAGTCTTTTAGCACAAGTATTGACCTACCGGAACGAGTTTGTGAGAGGTTGGTACGGTGATGTTCAAAAAAGACGCAACGATTGACACTTCGAATGGTTACCGATATTCAGTATAGGTTACCAACATAAGCTAACATGGAGGCACATGCACTTCCTGTGTTCGAGATATGCGAACTAAACATTGCAAACCACTATCCAAGAATATTTAGTGAACACAGCAAATGAATTTGTAACATATTCAAACCACAATCTCTTCGATTAACTTATATGGCTTGTCAAAATTATTCTGACTAGTTTCATTGCTGATTACCTGCTTAAAGTCTGTAGAGTTTGTTTCTAAACATTCTTATGTACACTCAGTGACATTAGCGTGTACGTAACAATGAAATTAGAAGATGCATATTTTGCAGAAGTAATCAGCTTAATCCATTCCCTCAGCCTTTAAGAGTAAATAAACGTGGATATTTAGTTGGTCTTTATGAACAACATTTGACTGTTTCTCACACTTGCTACGGATAACGTGACCAATTAACTTGAGGTTTAAGGTCTGAAATGGTGACCGAGTGTAAAACCTTGCCAGTACATTCAGCATTTTTCAAATGCGAATATTTCTACCTAATAGGGGTGAGTGTATGGAGTGATAAGATTTCGGAAACGGAACCTAAACAATCGAGAAGATTATTATGCTAAAACTTAGATTATTAATATTGTGAGTTACGTTCCAGATACTAATGAGTGTCTTATAAGACTCCGCTCGAATCATGAACTCATTTTTGTCTGCTATTTTGTTTATCTGCGCTAAAAGTTCACTGATTCGACCGTGTTTATTCAACTCATTCCATGCACTAGCTTAGAGTCTGTTTTCACAACATAATTTTATCTTAAACACAGTAGATTTTTCGAATACCCCTTCCCGCCCGTTTTTGCCTTGTGATCTACCGATATTCGATTGATGATGTTGACGGAAACCTCATTAGTGTCCATTGCAATAAGAAGCTATCCAAATTCTGTCACTTATTTCGCACTTTTAGCAGAGTTGCTGACCGACTGCATTGCTACCTGTATGTAGGGCACTGAAATGCCTGACAGCTATTGTTGCGTTGAGATAGAGATTCATGTACATTTGGGCTAATTCGATTCATTGTTTATTTATTGATGGAATGCATATTGATATCTACCATTCTAGTCACATTGCGTCACAACTAGAGTGGACCTTAACACGGTGTGACGATTTGCGCATCTCGACGAACTATTGGGCTAAACTGGACGGTGTGGTGACCACATCGGCAGAGTCATCCATACCAGGCAGGCCACAATGTAAAGGTTTGACAAACCACAGTTTCTTGGTACTCCAGGTTGGGGATTGGAAGAAGGTTGACATCTTCTTCCGGAAAAAGTACTAGTTTTGATACATTACCATCAACCCGCTGCCTCGCGGCGTAGACTTTTGAGCCAATGGCCTCGATTGAGAACCTTAATCGTTTTCCTGTCTAGGCCTGGAAGTCCCGGCCTCCATACAACCACGAATAACCACACTGTTCTATTGAGCTCAAAAGACCGAACTAAAGGATATAATGAATTTCGCAATTGTTATGCTTTCAAAAGTTGTTACAAAGGGACAAAAGTGTTTGTTTGTGCGTACCAGTGTTTGTGTTGGTCGGGAAAACAGTTGCATTGGACAGTTTACAGATGTACAGAAACAGTAGATATAAGTAAGTAAAAAGACAAGTTAATGAAGCTACTGGCGTGAGGTCACAACAGCAACAAACATTGAAACACACTAAAACAACGTTTCGTTCGATTTGCACATTTAATAACAAGTAAGACCAGTCTACGTGGGAGATCGGGAAACTTATAAACGAGATTGTCACCCATATGTGTGTGTGCTCATCACATAGAATGTTGAAACTCCCGACCGACTCAGCTGTGACGACGGAGTTGGACAGTGTTGCAATGTGAACAGAACTTGTGAAGCATTTCTGTCCGCAAAGTAACCAGCGTATTCAATAACCCAGTTTCAGCGAATGACGCTTTAGACGTTCATCCTTGTTTAGTGAGAGATCCGTCAATGGGTGGTCGAAGCTGTGGATCATTTTGAAGATTCGAATTAAATTTCTGCTGAGGTGTTTGGAATTAATTAAGAATGGACTTATTGGTGCCAGTCTTTCTGATGTTGGGAGTTTCCTGAGCCTAAAATTCCTCTAGTGGCCCGTCTCTGAACATTTTCATTACGTTTCGAGATGAAAATCACCCACAATTGATCGCAGCTGTCACATTCACACAGACTTTCCAGTCGGCTTCTTTCGAAAAGAAGTACTAGGCTCGAGTTTCGCTCTCATCACAGTTCGTCATTAATGTATATTCTTACCACTACCGGGACTAGAACTCCGACCGTGCTTTCATGAGGTAACCGTGTTGACCACTTTCATTAAGCTTCCACTCTTTTAAGATAAGGATGAGAGGCCTATGTGTTTGTTTTCAGGTGTACGCGAATTATTGACACGAACTTAGTGGGAAACATGCCGGAATAGAGTGTTCCACAACTTCATAATAAGTTCAAGGTCATTTGTGTCGTTTTAACCGTGGTTGCACAATTTTTAAGCCAAAACTGTTTATCACTAATGTTCCTAGGTCTCGTTCACTTTGTATCTCCAAGGTAACGGTCAGCAAAATTTTGTTGGTCAACATGAATAACTTTATGTTTGTTGACATTAAACGGCAAATTGTTTTTCATGGACAGTCCAAATCGCTCTTTAAGCCTACTACATTTTTCAAGCGCTCTAAAACCCTTCAGAGTTTTGTGTCATCGACAAGTTTAGTGTGCTAGATAGTTCAAGAATGAGAAGAATATTACTTCGATTTGTACCTCGGCTATATTTCTTCAATTTGTAGATTCTTTGGCAGGTTATCAAGTACAAAAGTAATGGTTATGTGAAGTTGGTTTCGTTCCTCTCCTGTCTTTTAATATGTGGAAAAAGTTTTTCGCCGTAACCTGACAATCGAACACTTTTGTAATCTAATGGTTTATTTTTTTTGACACATGTGTGAATGAGGATGACCAGACTCCTTTTCACTTTAGTCTCCTAATATCTGCCGTTTTCACTCACACCAGTCAATCGTTTCTCTTCTCTGAAACACTTAATGTACTTTAATCCGTAGTGAGCCTTCATCTGAATTGGTTATTACATAGACGGAGAATCTAGGCCGGTGGTGCACGCGTGTTTTTGAACAACATGGTTTGTTTGTTTTGCAGCAAACATTTCATTTTTCCAAGTGGATAAACATGAGGGGACTAAGACTTTCTCAAAATGCGTTACTTTGTAAATAGGATCTTACTACATAACACCAAAATGATTTTCGACCGGTTTTTAGCTGATTTTGGAGGCTCATCTCCCCAATTTTTTCAAAATGTTAATCACTAATCAGACGCCAGACCTCCGTCCACTGGTTACCGTGTAGAAAACGCGCGACGAGTTTGTTTTCATCACATGAGAGTCAATAAAATATTCGTCAGTTTCTTGATACAGACTACTTTTTCATCATGACTAGTCCACTGCATACTGAACCAGCATTCTGACAGATACGCAAATCCACTAACCAGAACGAGCACGTGACAAGGTTGGCCGCAAAAGTTGCAGCGTAAATTGACCCATATCGTGCGCTTGCCATGATCCAGATCACTGAGTTTATCAGTACGTTAGCAAACTGTAAATTATGTGCGACCGTACATTAGCTCCAGGTTGGCGTTCGGTGAAACCGCGTTAAACGGGGTAGATTAAAATAGACTAACCCATGTTTGATTGGAACTGACAAGTCTGAGAATTAACACCGGAATACCGGAAGTTATGACATCTTGAGTGTTCTTTTCCGTTTCTGTGGTCTAGGTTGCTGACCTTAGTCTGGTAAACAAAACGCACCCGTACGAACGAGACAAAAATTATACATCTCACCAAAAGGAATCAATGTCTTTCATCACGAAGTGAAACTGTATATGCTCAAATATAACGTGTAAAATAGATTTTCCTTAGTTTGCTTTATAGCCGTCGCCATTTTTGTAGTGATACCAACATTCACTCTTCATTCAATTCACTTCAACAGGTCATGCACGTGTTTTCATTCATACATTTTTAACGTCTAAAGTTTACTGATTAGTAGTGGAGGAATTGTTTTATTTCAAGTTGAACATCACCCACAACTAATCGCAGCTGTCACATGTCCATAGACTTTCCAGTCGGCCCCTTTCGAAAAGAAGCACTAGACTCGAGTTTCGCTCTCATTAGAGCTCGTCAGTAGTGCATATCGTCGCCACTACCGGGACTTGAACCACGGACACGCTGTTCATGAGGCAACCGTGTTTACCACTACGCCACTGATCTCACGTTAGACACGACCGAATTATCATATGTGAACGCTCAACCACTTTCGCTTGTGAGTAATGATCAGGTTGCCCGATTGTCTCGAAATGGAGACACAGTTACTGTCTGTTAACTCCAATCGATAACCCCGCGATTAGGACTTCCTAGACAGGTCGAAATCTCCGATCTCATTAAACCTGCTAGGCGATATTTTAGATTACTGATTACTGATTACTGGTTAACACGGTTGCCTCATGAACAGTGTGTCCGTGGTTCAAGTCCCGGTAGTGGCGAGGATATGCACTACTGACGAGCTCTAATGAGAGCGAAACTCGAGTCTAGT